>QLPD01000153.1:0-11472 GCA_003314085.1 Hymenopellis raphanipes
AAATCTTGTGTACACAACGTTATTCTACACCGCGTTACTACTTTGCTCTACAGAAAACAAGTGATAAAATTAAAAGCCCAAACATGCATGGGCGCGTTAATCCCGTTACGGATACTTGCGATTCATTTTGTGTGGGAATATCTTGACACTCGGTAACGGCAGGGCTTGTTTGCTGTGCTGCCTCTTGGTACAATTTCTCGCCAAAGGGATCATACGATAGGCATTAATATTGTCGACGTCGCTCAATAAGAAGCAATACCGTGCGTTATGTTGTAGGTCAGCCCGGGGTTGGGTACGATTGGGAGGCGTCCAGAAAAACTCTGGGACATCAGGTCTGCTACCATCCTGCCAGTGACGACAATTGAGTTTTACTATCTTCGTTCACGGCGAAGAAAGACCTTACCTCCCGAAAACAATCGCGCCGTTGTCGTTCAGGTCTAAATGACTCTATATCAGTACCCCTCGAAAACACCCCAAGCAGACTCGGACGCACGCGTGTTATCCGATGGGGAGAGGTTCAACCGATGCGCCGCCTCCACCTCAATAGCTTCACAGTACTTTATCGACGCGGCATGCAGATCCAGGAGATGCGTGCCCTGCTGCTCCGATATCAAAGCCGTCTCGTCCGCCCAGTCTTTCAGCAGGTCGTCGATCGTACCGCTGCCATCATCCAGGAATATCCTGCGCGTCAGACTCGTGACGAGGACCGGCTCTGCGCCTAATGTGCGTAATTCTTGGACCATGGCGGTGAGGTTCGCCCCCATCGACGCGGGCGGCGCGATCTTCTGGTCGTTGTGCCCGAATTGGAGCGTCACGTAGGTTTGGTGGCCTTTTGCTACTTGGGATTTGATCGCTTCGACTAGGGAAGGGTGTGTCCGAGTCATTAGTTTATGGGAGAGGAAGGTAGGTTTGTGTATACGTACGCGAAGTAGCCCAATAGCCTTCTGCGACGTATGTACCGGTAGTCGCTCCGCTTTTGCCTGCGTTTAGACATGACGTGCCGGGCGCGAGAGACGATGGTGTGCCGATGGAGGCGTTTCCGCAGAAGCCGTCTCCCCAGCCACCGCTTTTTGCCTTCAGCTGGGGAAAGCCAGCGATAGCCACACGGCACTCACAAAAGCGCGGTCGTGCTGTCTCCGATGAGCACAAAGGAGGCTCCGTTGACCGTTGTTGAAGTGAGTGCGCACAGTATCGATAGAATCCAGTGCTTCATCGTTCACGAGCGTAGAATCCCGCGTGAGCTCAAGTTTATAACGCATGCGTAGTATCATGAGATCTGCAGAGACCGGACCGTCGCCCTTGTGCAAGAGAAGCAAGGCCAAGAAACCCCGGAGGACAGGCAGAATCCAGCCAGAAAACCACCTGAGTGTGAGTGTGTGCTCATTTTGATGAAAACTACGAGGAGACGGAGAATTTAGAATTTGAGAGCGTATGGTGGATGAGATGAGGCATCGAGTACGAGAGTCGGTTACGTTCAATCTAGGCCAGAAGAGTGTAAGAAGGCAAGTACATCTGTAGATTGCTCAACGTCTTAATTGGAGTTGAACGCGCCAAAGTAAGGTTTGAAGGCGTGGGAGAGTTTTGTTTGGTCTTGACGGCGTTTGCCGGAATTCCCTGTTCGCCCTTTCTCGCATAACGTCGTGTTCTCGCTCTACGTGACGTTCTTACTCCCCTCGTCCTTGGTCGCTTTGCAAATTTTGAGATTGAACGAGGATCAACCCACACCGTGTCCGAGGCCAACTAACTGCCCTTCATCTTGGACTAGTTCTAGTTCATTGCCGCATTCACAAGTCATACATCGACGTTTCAATCTCATACTCAGCCGGTTCTTCATATGAGAGCTCGTTTCGGTGCCTTCTATACCATTACTCGCTCTACGCGGTATAAATGCGATGCATGACCGTCATGCTCGACTGCTGCAGATCTTGAGCCTGAGCAGCGAGGCGAGGTCGTGCCACTTCAGCTGACTTCACGTGCGGCCCAGCACGTCGACATCTACGGAGCCTCGCACTCTAGAGTAAGTGGTCTGCAGACGCAGCAGATCCCTTGTCGACTTCAGGGCGCCTTCCAGTCTCGAAATACTGCAGATCCTTTTAAGTGTATAAGTATAGTGCTAGGCCTGGCGCCGTAAGTGCCACCATGCGTACTGCTATCCTCTCGCTTCCCCTCGCTGCGTTGTGTATGAGTACGCTGACACCTTTGCGCGCCAATACCATCCAAAGCGACTTGTTTACTCTGGAGGTGGACGTGGCAAGGACAACCGCAGACCTCATCTCTGGAGACTTTCGAATGCTTCAGGTTTGTGAATCCCCACGAAGTCATTTCAAGTTTTCTTTCCCCTCACATTTTACAGGATGATCTATGGGACATCAGCGAGCATCTTCATCAAGCGACCGAAACACTCAAGGTAAAGACCAAAAGCCCACTCTCGTACTTAAATCCCAATTCATCCAGTCTTCTTCACACTGCAGCAATACTCGACTCGGACTATCCCCGATGCGGAAGCCGCGCCCATATGCATGGGCTTCACGAGTCTTGGTCTCGTGCCGAGCATTCACGCCTTGCAGTCATATGGCCCGGGCACCCCGCTGTGCCTCCCCGTTTCGGCCGTCAAGCTTGCGTTTGAGCACTACGGCGGGGAGTTTATCGCTCGATTGAAGGACAAGGTGCGATGTTTTTAAGAGTTCGTAGAGAGTATGTTCAAGTGATGTATCATGTAGTGGATCTGCCAAGGCGCTGTGCAAGTGGCGCGTGAGGTTGTTTTGGTTTTGGACGACGCGGTGCATTTGCTTTGTGATCATTAGTACTAGTAGTGGATTTTGAAGCTGGATAACGTAGTTCGTGTCCTGACGGTATTGCATGTACTCCCCAGACCACAAGTACAAGAATTGTAAGAGCTAGCTCCTCTGCGAAACCAGACGACACTAGTAACGGTTGCAGGCGGTTATCATATCGCACCGGCAATAACGGACCGCACCTTGATATCCCACAATCTCCCATCGATCGCTACTTTAAATACCAACCCCTCAGAGCGCGTCGAGCTCGCCAACTTTCCCTCCAACAATGTCCTCATCTTCAGAGCCCAAGCAGCCCCTGCACCCCTCCATGCTCCCGCGCCTCGACCCAGAGTACATCGCGTTCCACAACGCGGCGCTCATCAACATCACGCCGCCGCACACGCTGCCCTGGGACCCCGCCCTGCGCAACGCCCCCGCCGTGCCCGGCGGCTCGCCTCTCCTCCCCGTCGGCGCCACGCGCGACATCCCGCTCTCCCATACAGACATGCGCGCGTTCACGCCCGAGGGCGCTGCGCCCCCCGGGGGGTGGCCCGTGTTCCTGTTCTACCACGGCGGCGGGTGGACGTTTGGCAACATCAGCAGCGAGAACAGCTTCGCGACCAACATGTGCGTGCGCGCAAAGTGCGTCGTCATCAGCGTCAACTACCGCCTCGCGCCAGAGTTCAAGTACCCCGTTGCGGTGGAGGATACCGTCGAGTCGCTCGACTGGGTTTTGGCGCATGGGAAAGCGGAGCTTAACGTGGACATGACGCGTATAGCCGTGGGCGGATCCTCAAGCGGCGGGAATCTCGCCGCCATTCTTACTCTCAAAGCCGCTGAACGCTCTCCTCCCATCCCGCTGGTATTCCAGCTCCTCGTCGTACCCGTGACGGACAACACCGCGACCGTCGACGATCTGTGGAAGGAGAACGCACTCACGCCGTGGCTCTCCCCCGCGCGCATGCTCTGGTTCCGCGACAACTATCTCCCCAACAAGGAGGACTATAAAAAGTGGGATGCTTCGCCGGCGTTCGCACCCGAAGCGTTATTAGCACAGGTGCCAAAGACCTGGATCGCTGTGGGAGAGTTGGATATTCTGCGCGACGAGGGGGTGCAATATGGGGAGAAGCTCAAGGCGCTGGGGGTTGAGGTTGAGACGGTCGTGTATCAGGGTGCTCCGCATCCTATCATGGCTATGGATGGGTATGTGTTTTGGCTTGAATGTCGAGGGTATATTCTGATCCTTTTGCAGAGCGCTAAAGATAGGCGCGAAGCTTGTGACGGATGCAGCTGTCGCTCTGGCGAAGGGTTTGGGTACAGCGTAGAGTAGTGGAATAAGCAAAGTCTGTGTTTATAGTCCCAGGTCCAACCTTTGTATCGCTTATTATTCAAAGCTTTCCTGTGATTGAGCGATGATTATTTTGAAGAGTCTGATGGTCTCTCTGGTAATGAAACGAAAATGCATTGTATACATTAGAATAAAGATAACTCTGGTGGCTAAAGACACGGTTAGAGGGGTTATGTCAAACGCTAAAGCACATACCTCTCCACGCGTCTCAAATGCCAACCAGTCTCCCGTACCCAGCGGTAATAATCCCATCGAGCGACACTTCCACAGCCCCACAGCCAGCGTCAAGATATTGCACAAGATATAAACAAACTTTTGCGGCACCAGCGTCGAGAATGCAGTCGGTGACGCGTTTGAAGGCGCGAATTGCTTGAACGCTGTTCAGGGCGTGAGCGACGTGTCACCAAGGTCGAGTAAGCGCACCGTCGTTAATGGAAGCGATGTTCTTGAATGGGGTGAAGAGCAGCATGGCGACGATGCCCATGCTGAATATCTGCACGCCGCCGCCGGACATGTAAAGCATGAACGCCTGCATTGGCAGCGACTTTGCGGGGGCGATAGCCATGTCCCATGCTCGGCGGTCCTTTAGTTTATCGTAGGCTGCTGCTGAAGGTGCTGTGCTCTTCGCTGGGCCTTGTTTCTAAGAAATATATAAGTACTTGAACACGTTGGTGACATTGACGCGCACCGACGACAGTGACTTTGAGAAGCCCGGTGGTGGAGGAAGATTTTTCCATCTAATGTCCTCTCAATAATTGAGTGTTTGTCAACGGTATTGCATACCGTGAAGAGCCTTCGAGGCTGGCATAGTCGAGTGACATGATGGTAAGAGTGTGACCCACTTCGACTCTTACGGTCATGTCAACACCCTGGATCTCAGACCGTATCAAAGTCAAGCCCAAGAAAGGTTCAAACAACAACAGTGGACGTTCTACTGAACAGCAACAAAAGTCTCTTCCCAAGAGCAAAGCAGTCCTCGCCATACAAGCCACCATCGATGCTTTTGCAAGCCATCCCCCAACTAAGAAAGACGACAAAGGCGGCTGCTTCTGCCTTGCTCGTATGCACCCCCTCGCCCGCCCCGGCGCGCGCCTCTGTCTCTCCTGCGGACTAATCCTGTGTAACCTCAATCCCCCATACGCCGCCTGCCCATCCTGCGCCACACCCGTTCTCTCTCCCCACGCCCGCACCGAGATGATCGCATCCCTGCACTCTGATCTCGAAAAGCAACTCGCAGATGAAGAACGCCAACGGGAGGAGGCCGCGCGCCGCGTCCAAGCAGCCGAGGGCGCTTTCCCCACATTGCCTACAGCTAAACCTACACTGTCCAGACCTCCATCACAACAGCAGCATAAAGTGCTCTCGCTCAACTCCAAGACGAAGAAAGTGATGGTACAGACGCGGTCTGCGGTGCCTTCGCCCTCCCCAAGCCCCGCGCCGGAACAGGTAGAGGAGGAACCGCTGCGTATACCTCCTCCAACGCAGCCCGTGGCGGGGAAGGGTGTTGTTGAAGGGCGGTTGTGGATGAATCTTGTGGGTGATAGGGCAAAGTATATCGCGCCTCCGCCAGCGCTGGCTCAGAAGAAGGGCAAGCAGAAGCAGAAAGAATCGCAGCCTTCATGAAAGCTAGTAGGTATGCTCTGCTTGTTTGCTGAACGCTGTCAATGGAAAGTACAGGGAGTATTCGAGATATCCGTCGGGTAGATGTCAGTGATAATAGGCATCCAACATAGACGTAGCTAGAGAAGGTAAGTTTTTGGATGCCACCATCATGACACGGCTCATACACTTTCAGTGTATACATTAGACACGATACTTATGATGCTTTTTTGGGGTTGCTATACCTCCAGGCCTGAGATACTGTGGTACAAACTTCAGCGCCAACGTTTTATCTAGCCGACTCAGAACTTCGTTGACACCTTATCGACTCGTCATGGCAGAACAGCAGAGTGGGAACCTCATGAGGGGCTCACCGTTCTGCTTTATAGTATGCCTCTACCATCGTCTGCTTTGAGCACGTAGTTGGATGTATCGCAAGCTGCAGAAAAGACCTGGATAATTGGCCAAAATATCCAGCAAGTTCTCGACGATGGAATTGAATCTCTCTTGTCAAGGCCCTTCCCCGAGGCCGCACAACTTGAACTCAAGTCGGCGCAAAATGAAAGGCGTGAGATACATGATCTTCCCTTCAAGGTCGCTGATATTATCCACTGGCACATTGCTCCTACTCCCTCAACCGCAGCTTTTGGCGGTGCGTTCGTGTCGTTCATGCCAGTAGAAGATTAGCGAGGATCTATGCTTGCACAGCACCTGTACCACTCCATCTCCCCCGCAAGTCCGTCGGAGATCCTGGGAATGGCTCAAACCAGTCTCGCTACCCAACATTGACTGCTTCACGGGTACACAATGCATGTAAGCGTGCTATTTCCAGTAGAGTTGCCGTTCTCAACCCTTCTTTTCTCGGTATAGTGAGATTTTTTATCAACACCGGCCAATTCGATATCGAGGCAAGTTATTTTTAGACTCACCGCCCACCCAACGGAGCGCCGACCAAAATAGGACGAGGAGTTTAATCTCGTCCATGCTATGCACCTGCGAACAGTATATATACAGGGAAGCTAGAAGTCTTTGGTATTATCATTCACTATCTCCCAGCAAAGCATCCTCACTTCAACTTCAACTTCATGGCTCCTATAAACTACGCAGAAGCATACGGCTACAGCTCCCTTGCTGCAGCGATCGTATTCGCCATCGTCTACTTCCCGCTTTTGGGATTCTTCATATTCAAATACATTACCGCGCGCACTAGTGTGTACATCTCCCTGTCTGTATTCTGCCTCAGTACGTCTTCTTCTCTACTACCGTTTAATAGGCTGTCATCTAATCCATCCGTTTTCTATTACATAGCACGCGCCGTCGGGTTCATAATACGCGCCGTCGAAATCGACGTCGAGTCCGCTGCGACGAACCAGAGCCTGCTGATCGCAGACCAAGTCCTATTCGGCATAGGCTTCTTTGGCCTGTTGTATTCGGCGTATACGTTAGTGATGGATCGGTGAGTGTCCTCTCTTCTCTTGTCGGTTCGCTAATCTGATGTACATACTAGTGGCGACCTATTAGACATACCAGAGACACAGAGCAAGAACATCATAGACCGCATAGCCGGCACTCGCGCGCTGTTCAGACTCATCCTCACCGCGGGGGTCGCGTTAGGCATTGCGGGGATTTCTCAGTCCTCCTCTTCATCAAAGGGCGATTCAAGCTCGTCCACTCTCAGAAAAGCCAGCGTGATCATCTTCCTGGTCCTCACCGCCGTGCAGGTCTACCTCACCGTGAGATTGATTGTCAATGAATCAACATGTACGTCTTTTCTTTTCTTAATTGAAACGTGGAAGGAATTTGACCACTTCCGGGTGCTCTAGACGCGAGACACTTCCCGCCAGTTAACAACTCGCTCGGCGTGAAGCATGGCTCCTTCATCCTCGGCGCCATTTCTGTATTGCTTCTCATTCGAGAAATATTCCTTGTGGTCACTATCAACGATACTCGAAAGGGGACTAATGAGCACTTTTGGTACCCCCTTGTGGTGATTCCAGAGGTACTCGCGGTGATGCTGTATTGTGCGCCTGGGCTCGTGCCGCCTAAATCGGAGCTGAACAAGTAGCCAGCGGGCGTACTGTACTCCTTGATCAGATTTAATACTCACTTTATTATACTCCAGAAAATAAATTGGCCTGCCAGCAAAGTGTTCCCGCCCTACGGCCCCGATGATGCTCTCCTAATCCGTTGTAAACCATGCTCAGTCCCAAAGCCTTCCTTCTTCGTGCCCGATTGAGCGTTGTGGCGCACGGACATGCCCGCTCCCGGCTCTTGGTGCGCACAGAATATCCATGGCTCCGACGAGATTTTCTCAAGTTTTCTGCAAAAAATTGAAAGCACACGGCCGCATGACAACCTTCCTTTGTATCATAGGATTATAACATCAATGAAATACATACACTCATTCGGGAATACAAGTACACGGGATATTCTACATGGTTAATTCATAACGTTGGTCGTGAGACTGTGTGTCGCTTGACCGTCATAACGCTTCGACTTTTTCAACACGCGGGATAGCTGCATATTACAGTCGGCGCTAGTCAAGTCGCCTTGCCTCTTCAATTTGTTCTCGGGTTTCGCCGTGACTTTCGTTTCCAGCGTGTTGTCGACCCAGTCAATCTCGTTCCGGCCTCGCTCAGGCAAGTCATCCGCAGCCTCTGAAAGTGTGGTGTGCAGCCAAGAGCCATCGTTGAGTTGGGCCATGCCATCCGCGTACATCGCCTCTTTCATCTGTTCTATCTGGCGCGCCCACTTGGCCATGTTTGAGTCGCCACGTCGCCCTTTCGTGGACGGAGTAGCGGCTGATGTTGAGGGCCTCCGGTCGTCATATCGGATTGCAAACGCCGTAGACAACTCTTTGAATAAATCGCTCATTTCTGAGATAGTGAAGGTGACTCCGGCGAAATCGCCCATTACGATGGCTGCACGTTTCCGCGATCCGCCCCTGTCCGGGCGGCCTTCTTGGTAAAAGTACACATCGAAGACTTCGAGGAGTTCTTCGAGGTCCTGCTTTTCGAGATTGTGTCTAAGATGACGAAGTGCCGCATAAGCGAGAACAAACAGGGCTGATTCTCGGTCGTCAAGGACAGTATGTTCCGCGCCTGGATTTGCTGCGAGGTTAGCAGAGATGAATTGCCAAGTACCCTACACGCATGACCGGTTAGCCAATTTTATTAGTAGGAACAGGCTTGCTTACCGTGCGTGAAATACGACGTTCATGAGGGTCACCCGGAGGAATCAAATCGAGCACCACACAGTGGTCCCAATCAATGAGAAAACCCGCGACGGGACTATCGTCTGTGGGCCTAAGCTTCATCATGATGTTCCCAACACTGATATCGCGATGAAGAATTCGAGCTTTTTGGTACGCCATTTGATGACCTGAATGATTGTGAGAAATCTGTCAAGCAAGAGAAAAAAGTGTGCAGACCTTTCATCGCATCTGCAACACATTTGACTAAGCTCTTTGCGGTCGGGAATGTGAGTAGGTCACGACCAAGCGTAAATAGAATGATTCGATGAGCGTATAGAGCGCGTATCCTCAAGGGCGTAATCCAATTGACCCAATCGGCGTCAGCGTACTGGTGGCCAATGGTCTTCATCCCATCGACGTCACCACCATCCGCCATCTCCGCAACATTCTCAACTTCGTGAAGCGCAAGACGCTTGTAGATCTCCGACTCCTTTAAAGTGAGAGCAGAATCCTCTCGCCAGTAATCCTTGAGATAGAGCACACGGTTGTCACGGACGCGCATAACGATGCCACGACGCGTTGAACGCCCAAAAGGAGAGAGGAAACCCTCATGATAGACGGGCGCAGGAATAATGTAGGACTCGTCGCCGAACGTCATCTTGAGCAATGACAGTTCATTGATCTTGCCTTGCTCATTATGGAACGATTCAGTCTGACCGTACCAGAGCTCTGAGGCGTAATCAACAAACTTTTCTCTCGCAGTCTTGTCCTCTTGCTCCGTCGGATAGGAGATATTGCAATCAACGCCGCGTTGGCGGTCCGTGAGCTGCGCCAAACGCTGGTAGTACCTGAAAAAAATTTCAGGCTCTTCGGTGTAGTCGAAGCGTCGAGTGACGATGGCTGAGGAGCGGTCCCAGCGCATAAAGCGCACGGAAGTACCGCAAACGAGCGTGGAAAAGACATGGGAGCGGTACTGGACAGCCATTATAACAGCGTTGTACGCGGCAAGCTGCCCGCGTGTTTCTACGCCCCTCGCCGAGCCATTTTCGAAAGGATATGAGGGAGTCGGTGTCGGTATATCGGACTCTGTAGGAGCCGGCGTTCCATTAGATGGCAGCTGAGCCGATGCATCATCACCACCCTGGCCCGTGGCGGGAGTGCCTGACTGAGGAACCCAAGGCTGTCGAGGATCATCGATGAAGGCGTCGTAGTTCTCTTTGGGTTTCAATTCAACTAAGCCTTCTGATTTAAAGAAATCAGAGGCTGTGGGAATCTGCTCGGCGCGCCTTTCGTCGTAGACGGTAACGTCCATGCCCATCTTACCGCACGAAGTATCGCGTCTACTGTGCGTGTCGTTGAACGATATTGGGCATTTGATGTATGAGTCGGCGCCCCCTGCGCTTTTGGCAGCGTCCGAGGGCCATTCAGAAAATGCGTCGACCTATTCGATGCAGTTAGGTCCAGTCCTACGGTAGCTAAAATGAATGAACCCACAAATTTCTGGTATGACTTCGCCTCCGACGCTTTTGCCATTGACTTGAGTGTCTTGATGCGTATAGAGGGAATTTCCGCCGTCTTGTATTTCTCGGGAGTCTCTGGGTTCCATGGTAGGAAGTCGTCGAGGAAAGTTTGGACAGGCATGGGACCGATATAATGCCCACGGGTCTCCTTGACGAGCTCTTTATATTTGTCGGACATGCTTTCGTCCTTAATAGGGCTGGCGTACACGTTATAACCGGCAGCTTTCCTAGCGATGGGGGTGTTCTTGGCGGCGAACTGGGCCTCCTGTGGAGGGGATGTATTGGTGGGAGTAGTTCTTCCGCTAGGAGGAGTGTCTGCGGACGAGGAAGTGGGTTGTTCTGCCATGGCGGTAGTCAGAAAGTGAACAATGAGAGTACAAAGACACGACGAGGCATTTTATATACCGAGCAAACAGAAGTCACGGGAGCAAGATTAGTCCACTCACCGGGTTACTTTAATGGGAATACAATGGAATATGGCCACAATGGCTCTGTGCGGGAACAGTGATCGTGGTTGTGGATCAAGAGAGACGAATCACATGACCCTGAGTGTTCTCTTTTGGGAATGATGACACGATTCGGCGTTTCCCGAGTGTAACTTGGAGATGTCGTCCACTTTTTGGATTGGCAATGTCTTGAGCGGTCGGAACTGAGACGGTTACTGAGAGGGAGGGGTGCACATGTGCACAGACATGTCCATGAGAGTGTGGGACTCTTTTCTCGATGCATGTTGGGTGATTTCTCTCGACCTAGCCCACTGTGAGCTTCATACGATGTTGGACAAGTACACACTTATGTATACATGCTCCGGTGGAACATGGGGTTCAGGTTCTGTCCAGGGCAATGAATGAATATTCACATGTCTGCACTGGCGGCTGTACAGATAAATCAAAGTGCATGTTCTACAATCTAATTCTGCGTACGACCCACAACTTCAACCAACTTTCAATCGCACGGAAGTGATTTAACATATTTGTGCCTCGAACTGCGACGGTGCACAGTGAGGAACCGCGACTTTGGCCTGGGGTTGTGAGA
>QLPD01000155.1:0-12602 GCA_003314085.1 Hymenopellis raphanipes
ACCCCAGGAACGGTCCGCATTGAGGTCAAAAAAATTGCAAGTTGGACATTTGGGTGTCGGCGAACGATAACGGCGGCGGCGGCGCAGCGAAGAGAGGGCAAAGGCAAATCAGAGTCAAGAGATGTTGACGTGGTGTGCCGAGAACACCATCCGTGTGGTCCACGATGTCGCCGTGAGTCGATTCAAGATGCGACCAAACCTGGTCATGGTGGTAAGAAGCAAGATCGTCGAACGGACCGATCGAACATACCGGTTCGCAAACACTATTGGTGTGTATCGCAATAATAACAATACAACCACACAGTGTAGGCGTAGGGGATCTGCCTCAGGAAGAGTATTAACCTATAAGCGTGATTTGAGAAAAGACTAAATTGGTATGAAAAGATTTACTCACCAAAGATGAACGCGGGGACCAGGCATTCCGCGGTTTCGGAGATGCACTTCCGTAGATAGTAGCCAGCGACTCGTAGGGCGATATGGAGCCGGTCGCAAGAAGATTCTGGCCCGTTGAGTCCCGTCCAGCAGAACTCCCGCCAACGTTCAGTCCACGTTCAACGCAGCCATTCGCAAGCGTAAACTAGTGTAGTTAGCGCACTCCAGAGCAGTCCATGCCCTGGAAGTCATCGCGTAGAGACTGCACTGCAAAATAGCGTCTAAAACGGAAAATCAATATTGACCTGATATGCATCGAAAAAGAAAGACTTACCGCGTTGTGTAAGAACAGGCCCAATTCAGGTCAGACTCGTTGAAGACGGTGTATACCATCGTATTCATCAGGTCGAAGAGGCCGTGGTACTGAAAGAAAGAGAAATGTCAAGGCGAGACCATTGCACCTGTCGAAGTGGCCTTGGTCGTTGATGGTGAAATCGCGATATGAGAGCGGCGCGACAACCTATCTGTTAGGGAGTAATAGGTCCAGTATCAGCGTCAATTCAACCCGGCGCGGTCCTACATCGAGCGGGCCAACAGTCCAAGTTTAACCTTTTCCAGATCCAGGTTGCCGAGGACAACGATAGCGATGACACAAAGACCGGTCGACGATTCAGAGTCGACCGCAGAGAATAGTAGTACCGGGAATGCTATGCGCCAGTCCACGGGATCGGCGCGAGACGATTGAGGAGTCGGCGAAACTGGATGATGGTGGTTAGGAGGAAAGATCAAAAGTAGTATCACGATTACATACCTGTTGTTTATATTGTCGAAGCCCAAGAGAAGACTAAGAAAGGGTAAGAGACAAGTTGGAACAAGTCGAATACCACTTACGCTCATGTGTGAATATATTTCAAGAATCTAAAGTAGACAAAGTTAGTACTGGGCAAGTAAGGTGGGCAAGCAGAACAAACCAAATGTAGCCAATGTCAAGCTATTGAAGGACATCCTTGATATCGATGAATTGGGCCTACGGGAGGTGTTAGAGAAGTGAATTGAGGGCGAACGACGCCAGAAAGTGAACCTACCCCAAAGTGCAAGAAACCACTGAATGGAAAAAGGTCAACCAGAAATCAAGGTGGCGAAGCGAAAGGTTTACCATAGGTAAGAGAAAGTGAAGTAGAGTCAAGTAGCCAAGTACTGGAGTGAAGAAAAGAGGAGAGAAGGGAAATGTGGCGGAGGTGGGAATGATGATAAAACTTCCCAACGATCCCCACCTTTTAAACCTCTCCCGGGCCCGTGGCGGTCATCACATATGACATCCTCCAAGCCTTTTCCGAGTCATATTCCAACCGCCCAGCCGTAAAATCCCATCCAGAACAATTCCATCTCCAAAGAACCCACCCGAAACGCGGCGACCAGCTGCGATTCGTAACCCTCTACATCCCTGAGGCCCTGTTCCTGAACTTCCAGTGCGTTTGTCGGTGGAAGATTGCCCAAGGAACGCGTAGAATCCGAATTGGGCGTAGAATCCAAATACCGCCCGTATCGTGTGGGGTTTTCAGCCAGGAAGAGACAACAGAAAGTCGAGCCAGCGAGATTAAGGCACCATGTATTTGATGTGCGGCGGAGCAAGGCCGCTGAACGCGTCCTGCGACGAAGAGAGCAAAAAGATCATGGTGGCACGAAGACAAGCACGTATGCGTCATAGGCACGTGCCGGGCTCGACCCGAAAATTCCAAGTCGCGCGTTCAACTTTTGACTTTCACGTCGCGATTTTTTGGGGTTGCCTCGTATGATTTGAAGGTATTTACAGTGCCTGTGATTGGGTGAAAAACATTTGTGTATTGGAGTAGCGTAGCGCAAGAAACGGGGAAAGGACTTGGGATTTCACTCCGAATGCAGCTTGATTCTTTAGATTGGATCTCTTGGCTATCCAGAAATAGATTAGAGCTGATTCGCATCATTTGGAATATGAGCGCGTTGTGCTGGAGCATCTGGAAGAACGGAAGGGTTCCAAGGAGAACTTGGGGGCAGGTCCTGGCATAGTTACACAGCGGCGCGTTCAACGGTGACCTTCAGGTCCATCTCACAGGAGATCTAGCTTTTCGAGGGCTTTCAGTTTTGCTGGGAGACATACAAAAATTCACTCGTATGGTGGGAGTCGAACACTCCTCTTGGGGTCCAAAACATTCGCCTCCGTAGGCATAGCCACTACACCATTCAGACCGCTGATGGGTGGGAATCTTTGGGCACCATGAGCTCCAGATCCTACGTCCTGATCTTGGTTTTCATATTCCGCCGTTCCCTTTCTTACCTTCTCTCCACTGTCATCAACGAACGCCACGGAGGCATCGGCAGTAGCATCACACATCTAGGCTTCCTCATGCGGATAACTGAAATCATATATGTTGTAGTCACACCAATTTTGATGTCTTGTTTCCAGGGCGCGCGGCGTACCATTGCCGAACATCACTTCACTTTCGAGTCATTCAGGAATCACAAATCCAGTCTCTTCTCACTGAGCCTAAATATCCTTTTTGAGTGTCCATGTTCCAAATCTTGAGCTTCAAGTTCGACATGTCAGCGGCGCGAACGGGATCAAACAGCGCTGTACATTTCAAAGGTACGGCATTGTTGCGAATCAACAAGGCCGTACCTTTGAAATGAGAAAAGAGGCTGAATAAAACTCCGTAGTGTAGGCGCGGCGAGATCGGGATTCGGGAGGCACTGTTTGGTTGTGATATGTCAGGCAGGAAAAATAGACCCTGCACCTAGTCGCTCTCTCCCTTTAACCACCACGAAACGGCTCACTTTATTGCTCGCTTTCCTCCCACCGCCACTGTCGCCACCACCCACAGGGTACTGCGAGCATCAGCGCCACCACTGCGACTCTGAATTCCACGTTCTATACGCACCTTGTCATTGCCCAAGCATGTAAGTCTTTCCTCTTCATCTCCAGGTCACACTCTTGAACTCATTCTCCTCCTTGTAGCAGTGCCCTGATGTCTCCAGACATGTCGGTGTCTTCCTCGGTGCTGTCGGCAACGTCGGTCGTCAAGGACGCGCGTCGCCAGTCCTCCCGTGGTGGACGTTGATGCCCAAAAGCGGTATTCGGCAAACGCCGAGAGCTCTCCTCTCTCTTACCATCACGATCTGGTAGGTCGCTCGCCGTTCTTTTCTCGTCCTTTCCTTGCTAATTCGACTTGATGTAGAAGTCTATGACTCGATACCGTGTTCTGATCCTATTGGAGACGCGTCTGTGGTCCTGATTGTATGTTTGACCTGCTTGTCCGCGTTCGGCGTGTTTATTAACGAATTACTTCCTAGATTTCGATGCGGGTTACACTACATGGAGGCTACATGTGCCTTAGGATGACGCCGCGACGACGACGCAAGCACGTCGCTTAGCTATATAGCTCCCGGTCTTGGGAGCAGTCTCCTGCTCCTCTTCGCGACACTGTGTAAGTCCGCTGACTCTTCTCCTTCTTGCATTGTTTGCTGACCATAATTCAAGTCCTAGTCTCTCGGCGTCGACGCCCTGTCGGCAAGATGATCCCAATGCTTTTCGGATTATGTTGTAAGTTGTTTCTTCTGACGGTGTTCCGACTCATTTTAAGCCTCAATTTACATAGCTTTTAAGGCCCTCGTGTCGTTCTCCCGGCACCCAGATAATGGATGAATATCCAGGTATTTTCATTATTCCCCGTCCATCTATTAATCATTTCCTAACGATTTTGAAGCACCGTTTCGCCCGAAGCAGATCGTTGTTGGAATCTCTTGAGACCGTCTCGCGAGGAGGACGTGTAGCCTAGGTGAGTTGTTCAGTTCAGCTCCAACATTTATGTGTATCTTAACGACCTGTTCAGTCTAATACACACGTGCTGCGCATTATCACCACTCCAGTCACCACTCTCTTCAACGCGTGCCCGGATCGACGTTACCTCAGTACAGCCTTCGGCACATCCTCTCCCCATCACAATTCGCTGGATCGATGACTGCCGTGGGATTAACACGCGACTCTCAGCCGCCTTCGACTGCCGTCTCGGGTCTACCGCTCAAGGTCTCGCCCTCACGGTGCTTGTCCACCGCGAAGACCATGAATAGACCTCCGCCGAGTTGAATTTCCTCTGTAAGTTGGTCAAACTTTCTTGCATTTTTCAACCATCTCTGACTCCAATTTACAGATAGTCCAAGCCTGGCCGGCGAGGCCGTCATCGCTGCTTTTCTCTGCACGACATCGCGCATTGGGCCCTCGACAACGGAATGACGACTTCGCGCTGTGTAAATTATTCGACGACCACCGCGTTGGATCTCGTGATTGTAAGTTTGTCCCAATTCGTTCACTTTTCGTCCTCTGTCACTGACCCGAATTCCAGCAGATTTTCCCGGAAATTTTGCCTGGCCGGCGAGGCCACACTGGCTGCTCGCCATCACGCCGCGTCTATTCGTCGATAAGGCTGTGATGTGCAGCCTGAGTTGAATCTTGATGGTAAGTTCGCGTTGTGCTTGATATCCGGTTCGATTTGTGACGCGAATTACAGCTGATTTGTCTGAAATTTTTGCCTGGCCGGCGAGGCCACCCGTCGCTACCTTCTTTCATGGACTCGTCTCTCACGCGCAAGATCCTGCAACCCATATACGGCTTGGAGTCCGACATTTCGTCTTGTTCTCCCTGGCCTCTACATTGACACCTCAGGTAAGTCGTCCCGTTTTGTTTCAACTCTCTGACTTGTATTCTGACCCAAATTGCAGCTTCTCGACATGAACTTTTTGCCCGGCCGGCGAGGCCACGCCACGCCGCTGTTATTCGACGTACCGGTGCCGTCATCACTCATGTCTGTTCGCGGCTTGTAGATCTTGATCTGTAAGTTTGTTCCTTTCGGCTTTAAGTTTTGTCCCGTTTCTGACTCCTGCCAATCAGCGCGATCCGGCTATCATCTCTCCAAACAATCTAGACACGACGAATTGACCGCCGGGAGTGATTAGTGAGTTTCAATTGGTCTTCAAGTGCCGATTCATGTTGTAACCGTGGATTCCAGCTAATCAATACCCGGCAAGGTCAATCACACAACACGAGGGGACCAAGTTCTGGTAACTGCAGTATTTGCTCTCCAAGTTCAGAATGTTCAGACATGCGAGCAAGGTGATTTCGTTTCTGTTGTTGAGGCGCGACGCGTTCTGACTTTCGCTGCAGAACCAAGGAGTCGCGAGTTCGACTCCCGCGTAAGCCAAGAAGGACTTTCGTTGAATCCTCTGAATCGGTAAGTCTCAAAGTGTTCAGAATACCAAGTCTAAAGTGTTCAGAAAACTCACATTACTAGCCTACTGCATCACCGAGTCTCGCTCCTCCGGGTGCGGGACTTGGATTTTTTTTAAAACGTACGTGCCGGTAGTGGCAGGGGAAACTATTGACAATTTTGCTCGCGTTTTTCTCAGTCGAAGGGGGAGAGGGTCTACAGAGCGCGGGCTGCTTATTAATCAAGTTTAGAACCTGTAGAAATGAGTACAACGCGAAATAGAGTCGATTGACAAAAGTTGAGCATGATCGAAGAGGACCTTCCTAATGGAGAGGAAGGCGTACTCGAGTCCACTCCCACGAACCCTGCATGTCAACGCGCTTTCCTTTAATACCGTCAATGCATACGCTACACAGAGGATCACCACCAGAAATAGACGACGCCAGTAGACGTTCGCATCCGCACACGACACCCAGCAGCACAGGTCACCAGCGATCGAAGGAGAAGCAGGCAACGGAGAGAGTCAGGACGTTGTTCATGGCTCTAGACAGTTGGGATTGGGACCGGATGTCCTTGACGAAGTGGCACGTCCTAGGTTGCATGGCAAATTTACGGAAGGAATTCAGTGTTTGGCAGCGGGTGGCATGCATTCCCTGCTTATTGACCGCAATGGCGTGGTGCGTTTATTGCAGTTCGCCTTGAGATTTCTCTTATCTTTCTTCTAGCTTTGGTCTTGGGGGTCAAACGACGATCTAGCCTTGGGCAGACGCACGGAAAATGTCCCGGATATGGAGCCTGATGAGCTGGAAGCAACGCCACTGCCGGTGGAGGGTCTTTCTGATTTTATCGCGGTTGCTGCAGATGCAGGAGATTGTATGAGCGTGGTACTTGGCTCGCAAGGACAAGTACGCGTGTGGGGAACGTTCAGGGTATGACGGTCGCTGGTATAATTGGAGATTAGAATCTAAAGTATCACAATTTCAAGGCAGAAGACGGCTTGACATCCTTTGACGGCGATCCTACACATCCACCCAAAGTCCTTGAACCCCAGATCTATCCTGCTCTCGCTCGACACCGGATCTGTCAGGTCAAGTGTGGCGCGAGCCATATATTGGCCCTGAGCACAGACGGACACGTCTTCACATGGGGTTTTGGGTTGCGCTGTCAGCTTGGACGTGTGGATAACCATCCTACGACGTCCCTTGCGCCGGAAACGCTCTCGCTGAAGCGCATAGTTCTCATTGGTGCCGGCGCAAACCAGTCGTTTGCTGTGGACAAAGATGGAGTCGTGTATGCGTGGGGTTTGAACCATATGCATCAACTAGGGCTGAACAGCGACAAGGAAAGTGTTTTGATGCCCACTGCTATCGGTCCATTGCATCCCAGACATCATGGCGGTGCCAAGGTCATTGCTATTGAATGCGGGTAGGTGTTTTCTTTTCTTCGTTTCGCTGTCCCGTTCGCTTATGTTTGCTTTGATATTCACCAGAGAGTTTCACACCCTCTTCCTCCTGAGCAACGGCGAACTCTGGGGCTGTGGACGCTGCGACGAGCATGCTCTAGGTCTCGCGCCCACCCATCCATCCATGCTACACGTCCAACAAGTGCATCAAAAGGAGCTTCCCACTATCCGAGCGCGCCTCGCCGAAAAGTTCGCGTGTTCCATCGACGACCCGCAGATCGCTCACCCCAAGATTGATTTGCATATACGTGAACCTGTTCGTATCGCCTTCCCTCCCCCGCCCACGGATAGTGATCCGACACCTTCCTTGCCGGTGGACGGCTTTTCCAAAACAAAGATCGTGTCGGTATCGTGTGGGCCGAGGTACAGCGTTGCATGTTCAGAAGAGGGAACATTGTACGCGTGGGGAGTCGGCATTACCGCGCAGTTGGGTCTAGGTCCCAATGCAGAAATAGCGGAAACACCGACGAGGGTGAGGAGCAAGGGCTTGAAGGAGTACACCGCACGGGAAGTCAGTGCCGGCGGACAGCATGTGCTTGTCAGGTCAGTCAGTTCACGTTTGGTCTTGTCTGTTCTAGTGGTAACTGACTGTGGTTACTATTCTAGTGCCTCGCCGAATGACAATACACTGTAAGTAATGACAGGTCGCCGATGTACATTCTTGTGTATGTAAACGCAATAGACTCGCCCAGAATCATCTCGGTCTATATTCGGTTGAATGCAAATCCAGCTCTATGCGGGTATCGCTCTGGACGTTCATTCTATGCTTACGTTCGGTGGCAGGACACCGTGCCTGCGTACCTTTCCTTGGTTCTGCATTTAGCGATCCCAAACAGACTTCAGACTCCTATGCCCATATGACGTGTGGTCGGGTTCTCGTAAACGGACGGTCTGCGTCACTAAACGGCGCTCACGGCTCGCCACCTCATCCACCACCAACGCGAAGGAATGCATTGTTAGCCACATTAAAACCCCAATTATCTCGTGAGTATGCGGTCTAATGTTATCGATGAAACCACATTCTGACATTAATGCAATGTATATTGTTAGAGGCGGGGGTGGCATTATTGTGTACTTGTCGTAAACCCACCCCCAAGATAGCTACCAGAGTCATCATCATTGCGGTTCTAGTCCACCTGTGCTCGACAGCCGCGAGTTTCAGTGCGTGGTACCGATCTTGGGCTGGTCAAGTACGCTGAGCGGGTTCGATTAGTGCGGCCAGGAGGCTATCCGTACCAATATGGCGAATGCGTGAACCCATTTGGTTCATGAAACTAAAACATAGCGGGAATGTGCACGAACGCGCTTGAGTGGGCTCCGGTGCTTGGGACGTGGGCTAACGTCAGTTCAGTTACAAGGGCTCCATCTCGAGGCATATGGAGGCCGTTCAGAAAGGTTATAAAAGCCTACGAGAGGATGGGTGGAGTATCATCTTCATCTTCCCGGTCTTCTCTTTTTCTGCTTTCTTTCGATGTTTCGACTTAGCTCTGCGTTTGTCCTGTGTGCCCTCGCTGGCCTGGGATCTGTCCTCAATGTTCTCTGGCGACCGAGGACCTTATGGTCTGTCGCCTCGTCCGTCGCCCTTGTTAGTCCCAAGGTTAGTTGGGTCCCGTCGTTGTCGAGGATTCAACGAAAGTAGTTACATTATATACCTACTTACTTACACGGTTCTAACTTCTTATAAATTATGCGGAGGACGCTTTTGATACCTTTTCGAGTTTGATTTGTTGTGATTCTAAAGAGCTTCTGGTGGGTGTTTGGTGCGGTGCGGCCATATCCGTCGTGAGTTTCTCCATCGCGGTCTTGGGAGCGGTACTCCCTCGAAAATGTTTCCCCCCAAGGATGCTATTCCGCACACTCTTAGGAAGACACGCGCTTCAACGCGGTCTTGACGCTCCTCCATCGAGGATACTTCAACCTAGAAGACATTCTCCTCACACTCGACACACTCTTCCGTGGTCTCGGGCAGTCACTCCCTCTTAACGTGGGGCGCGTTCACCCCTTCTTCGACATCCTCACCCCCTGTGCGCCAAAGTCCGACTTGGGGTATTCGATGGGGAGATGCGATGAGATGTTGACTTCGAGCCACACACAGCTGTACAGATTCCGTTAATTATTACAGTAAGTACTACTTGAATAAAGTCGACATTTTCAGTATCCTACGCCGTGAGACTTGGCCGATAGAGTGAAACAGCCGCGAGCTGACTCGACCGAAAGACACTAAACAGAACGAGTCAGTCAAAGCAAATGGAAGACAACGTTTAAAGCTTACTTGTTGAGAAACCCTCGAAACCGACCTCATACTCAATGCCAGAAGGGAGTCGCGAGTAACACGAGCCAGCGGCGAAGGCCGCTGCTCCCTTCTGGAAATCTCGCGAGGAGAATACTTGACCCCCAACCAGTTGAACTCAAAAGACTCTAAAACAGAACGAGTCAGTCAAGTCAAATCTTGACCCATATTCGAAGCTTACCTCGAAACGGAGTCACTCATACTCAACGCCAGAAGGGAGTCGCGAGTAACACGAGCCAGCGGCGAAGGCCGCTGCTCCCTTCTGGTAACCTCGCACGGAAAAGACTGGGAGCATCACAACAAGTGAAATCCCGAGTCGTCCTCGTAGCTCCCGTCTTGACGCCAAGATCCTAGGGAGCGGTGAATCAGTAAAGCAACATAAAGGAGTCCAAAGGACCTTACTACAGCCTGCCAAACTCGCTGGCAACCGAGGCGTTTGAAAGAGTTTGTCGCGGACTCGAAGTGGGAACGTTTGTCGACGGCCCGTGAATCTGTTCAAATGTTAGTCGATGAATTAACTCCCACCTACTAAAGGAGACACAAACCGTGAAGGGAATGTCAACCCAAGTACACCGTCCCGAGTCAAGAGCAACCCGGTCTGCAAGACACGAACAAGTCAAGTGAAAGAGGAAACCCTTGCGTCTTGAGGAATCCGTGGCATTGACTCGTCGATACTTGATGCCAGAAGGGAGTCGCGAGCAACGCGAGTCAGCGGCGCAGGCCGCTGCTCCCTTCTGATCACCTCACGGGAAGATGAGGCACAAAGTGTGAGTTGAGGTTGTACCTCAGCTGCGACTCTGTGAAACAACGGACGAGTCAAATGGAACATTCAAGAAACTGTAAACAAACATACAAATGGGTTTCCGATGTCGATGTGTGAGGCAAGAATGTCCTCGGCGTGCCTCATCGTGGAAACAGCTCTCGCTCGGTGCAGGTGTGAGTATGCCTGTAAAGCTGTTAATTGATGAACTACAAGTGAGGTTTCGACATACCGACATACCGAAGGTACTGAAGACAACAATAGCAAAACCGGGTGATGAGATGTCAAATGGATGTAAGACTGACCGCTCTTTTCGCCGAGTGAGAAGTGAGAAGTCCTGATGCTCAAGTCAGGATTGGAACAGGATCAAGAACTGGAAGAAACTCACCGTGAACCTCAAGCGAAGAAGACGTTGACGAAGATCAGCTAATGGCGATGAAGGACACCATGTCGAAGACTACAAATAATCAGTACACGGATGGTTCGAGGAGATAAAATAGTACATACCTAACACCTTCAAGTCGGTCCTCGAGACGGTTGTCGAAACCGTTGTCAAAGTCTTCGTTGATATCCACAGTACATGCGAGTTCGCCATCTTAAGTGTGTCCTGGGACAGAGTCAAGTCGAAGGTACTACTGTTGTAGTACCAGTACCCTGAGTGGTTGAAGCCGATGAGCGACGAGCAAGTACCACGGCAGTCGCGTTGTCGGAAAGGGTGTCAGAGTTGAATGTTCAAAGGAAATGGGCGTTGACCGGCGTGTCGAAGGAAGTAGATCTAAGCCAGGCTGTTAGTCTGACTCGGTGTTCCAATTGACGAGTGACTCACCAAACAGTTTATTTGAACTGAATGAGCAACGAAGATATACAAGTACGACACATAATTGTACCACTACAACTAATAACAACGTTGACTACAATAAGAAGGGAGCAGCGGCCGTTGCCGCTGGCTCGCGTTGCTCGCGACTCCCTTCATAACGAGGCCCGAAGGTCAACAAACAAGTCTTCATGCAGGAACTTATAGATTGGATCAGTGATGCTCACACTGAAATAGAATATGATTGACTTACCCATCGTCAACACCTCCACGATGAGGTGGCGATACCCTTCATACGGACACAGTCAGATCATAATTTCGGCATACCACCAACTGTCCGATGGCTAGACGACGTCTAGAGGGACAGCACTACTCCCAGAACAATAACGACGGACGAACCGTCGTTCACGGACATCTCATCGTCTTATCTGTCGTGATAGGACCACAAGATCGCCGGCTCACTAAAAAAAACAGGGTAAGTGCAAGGAGATATTGTCAAAATTGGAGACTTTCACCAGATGACAACGAGCAGCACGCTCTGACCTCAAGATCACAGAGAACATCGGCAGAGACATGTTCTTGGATAGGGCGGATAGTGTGCGCAGCGAGCGGTATGGTTGTACCCTGGACATATCCCCGATCGTCACTCTGGATGTTTAGCGACATTTCGTGCGTCCAGCGCTAATCCAAGGAGCAAAACGACAGCGTAACCGACATTCTCGTATATCACGCTGACCCCTCGTGGGATGTGATGGACGACTTGGCTCCTGTCTAAAGAACAAGATTGTAATGTGTCAATGTAAGGAAATATCGATGAATGTTCAAATACATACCGTATACGAAGGGGCGCTCCGACAACTCCAATACTCGGTGGGAGGCACAAATACCATGTAAACCCTCGCATGGTAGTGCCGGCAGAGATCCCCTACATCGTCCTCCCGACGGCCCGAAGCATATCCCGCCCACACTCGATGAGGACTCGATAGGTCTCGCGACAACGACGAGACCAAAGTAGGACCGTAGTCGACATAAATGAAGGTCTATATATACCATTCACGCGCGAGCAAAGTTCAGAGGTCGTCTAAAACATGAAAATCAACATATTGTTAAATCAGTCAGACAAGGATGAACTCACCAAATGAGAACGGGAGTAGCCGTAGCTCCAAGATCTTGTAGACGCAATCCAGGACGTAGTATTGTACGAATCGTCGCACAATTAGAGCTCGACGCCATCCCGGCACACGTCAACCAAGTCCGGTACTCCCGAGGGCAAAAGCATGTCCAGGCGTCGCATCCACGATGTCGGTGTAGTATCGACAGCGTGATACGTATATCCAGTCATCCCGGCATTGGTATCGCTGGTCAATTGAGGCACACAGAAGGTCTATAAAGGAAGTTCAACACCTGGTGATTCGAGTGCCAAAAAGAAAGAAATACTTACCGCCGCTCAAGAAGACGTCCAGGACACTCTGGTCACAATGAAAACATTATCCAGCATCGCCGGCGTCCATTCAAAGAGTCCGTTTGGGTTGACTAACAGAAGACCGAAGCCGCGTCGAGTAGACACATCGTAGTAACTCTGTCCATAGTTGGAAGTATCGCGACCATGACGGCAGGAGAAGGCGCCGTTTTAGTGTCCATTCGTGTGCTAAATAGACAGGGCATTG
>QLPD01000156.1:0-30198 GCA_003314085.1 Hymenopellis raphanipes
GGAAGAAGTCTTCGTCCTCGTACGCTGCTTACAGGAACTCACACCGGCCGACGCCGCACTTGACTACTTCCGTACGGCTAGCGTGGCCTCCGGTCGCTTGGTATATAACAACGTTGGGGCCAAAATGGTCTATTCTTTGTCTCAAGTCTCGCATTGCACCCTGACAGTTGTCCGTGGTACCGGTATGGAGAAACTGGTTCGACATGCGATACCTGTAATTTATCATACGGTTCGTCTTCCTCCCATCTTTCAGCATTTGAGTAACTTCCACTCAGACGTCTGATGTAATCGAGCTCAGCGACAATGAGGAGGAAACGATTCGTACAGCGTCACTGGTCTTTTAGTTTCTCAGCCACGCTAATCGAGACAGAGTCGCCAGATTGTCATGTGTAAAAATTTGTGTATCTGGACCGCTTCTCCAATTCAGATTGTAACAAACAGAGCTTTTACTCCTGTAGAGACTCTAGTAACTTAAGCAACACGTATGGACAGAGGTATTGACATGGATCAACAGTACTGTGGAACATTCTTGTACACTGGAATAAGACAAGGATAGCAAAATCGACAACATAGCATGAACTGAAATAGGAAGAAGTAAAGTGATGCAGGCCTGGTAAGTACCACAAGAAAAGAGGGAATAAGGATGAAGGAGAATGACCTTCAAAGTAGAGTAGCGACTAATGCGTTCTGTACATTGAGGCATGCCTGGTATAGGAAGACGCCGTGTTGTTTTCCGCAAATGAGGCGAGAAGGTGTTGCCGAGTCATCCCCGCACTTGCTGAGAATATCTTGGAAGATAGATTTAGCAAGCAGACAGCGCCTAATGGTGGGGCCAGCAGCGATCAACTCGCTTGCATAAGGATCAACCTTTTGGATTGCCTTGAACGCCCAGGCCGCGTCTTGATACAGGAAAGCGACATATTCTGCAACGTTTCGAAGAAGATAGGTAGCGATGAGGGGAGATTGAATCGCCCGTCGAACTTGTGCATCAGCGAACGTAGTTAATCCCAATGGGGCCAGAAAGTCAAGGGCCCTGCCACTCCCATTGATTATGCGCAGAAGCCGACGAATATGGGCGGCAACGGGCGGTCTAAAATGTCAATTAGACGGCTTTAAGGAACTTCGCTGAGAATACGCCTACTCTCGAGTAGGTGGCAAATCATTTATGGGATACAGGGCACTGATCATTCGAAAGAAATCAGCTTCCCTCTCTCTGTATGCTTCTATAGCATCGGTATTGTTTGTGAACCTGCAGGCAAAACATCAGTAAAAATGTGCCGGTGAACTGATTCGCAGTCACCAAGATGATGTATGATAAGATGGGAGTGAATTTGAACGGCGTCGTTCCGAGTGATGAGTTTGCCAAACCTGTGACATGGCGAGAGGCAACTTATCACAAGCACGTGCCAGGACGCGACCATTTTCGTGTCCGACTACATTGTATCGACTCTCGACATGCATTCAGTCATCATTCGATGGACTTAGCCAGCTTGAAATCTACTTGCTAGAATCATGGGCGTGGTGACTATATTCGCCCGTCCAGGCTCATGTGTATTCAAATGCGTAAAGCAGCCAATTGGTGTCTTGGAATCCGTTTTGATAAGAGGCCCTCAACCGGAGAGTACCATACCGCTCCGTACTACCATCATCTAAACGTGAATGCCAACATGCATTGGGTCATACGCGGTCTATCCGACGCTATAGACGGACCAGAGACGGGGTGTGATATTTCACATTGTCCAACCAGCCGTTCGCCGTTTTCCTTTTATCTATACGTTGGAATTACGCAGTAAATGGTAAGAGAACGCAGACTAGTTCAGCAGCAATAGTGACGGTGTGATTGGTAACGATTACGGGAAGGATATTCGCCTGGCTGTTCGTTGTAAAAGAGAACAGAAAGACGGCAGAGGGCAGAGACCGGAAATGCCTTGCGCGGCAGCAAGAAAGTAGTTGCCGATACTTCACTGGGGATTAAGGATCGTGTAGCTGATCCGAGGATGGTGCTTACCTGCCATTGACGAATGTAAGGGCACGCTTCAATAGCGGGCTTTCAAAGTTATAGCATCGGACGACGGGATGAAGCACGGCACGTCAGTAGTAACGAACACACACCGTGAATAGTTTCCTTCCTATCGTTTGGGATTCCCTGCCAGAGTTTACTCGTACCTTCAACTATATTGCGCCACTCTTCTCGTGCTGCTCGCTCGGAGTAGTGCGCAGGAAGGCGATAAGCTAAAAGGGCACGAATCGCATCCAAGGGAGAGCCCGGAGAAGCAGGCGGGATAAGGCGAATTAACCGGGAGCGTATATCACCTGCAGAACAGTCAGCTTCCATAAATGTATAAGTAGGAGTATGCACCAAGCGACGGTCCTCCAATAACGCATATAACCTCACTCGAAGACCCGCCGTCGTCAGAAACGGGCAAAACGTAGCACGCGTTCCCGAATGCAGAGCATATCGCGTTACCACCGGTTCCACGGGATAGAACGACGAAGGAGATCAAATTATTGGCTGCATGGCCTGTGCTTCCTGGAGGAGGAGGTAAAAGGCGAGCAGGAGACGGTGAATGTTGGTCCTTGGCGACAGAGACGGGTAAGTCAAACACCGAAGAACCTGGGCTGCCCCCACCAGCGGTGTTCACTTGAGGGTGTAGATTTTGGTCTTTTGACATGAGTACAGGCTGTTCGACGCGTCAAAGACACAGTTCTTGATGGTCGTGCTTGTTAAAGCATCATTCGGTATCCGGGCCGGGGCACCGCATTGAGTCTAGAGGCCCTGATGGGCATCTTGGGTTTGGGTGTGGCGTATGTATTGTACGGGGCATACAGTTTTTTTTCTTCTAGTCTTGAGCTACTAGTCCTTTTTTTCATTCATGGTGAAATACATTTTAAAATACGATGGTTAGAAGTACGAATGAGTTCAGTCTACGTCCTCTACAACGGGCAACAGTTTTAGTGCGCGACCAAATGCGGTCTCTCTACAACGAACGACGCCAACTTTCTCTACCGCCGATCCCTGCAGATTAATGATGCTGTTAAGTTGAAAGTCATTGTCAACCCAATGGATGAGACCTGTGGCCATGTACGGCGTGAATGATCCACGCATTTCGCCAGGCTGAATGGGGACGTTTGAGTGCTCGAGAAGCGCGGAGGGGAAAAAAATGGTGCTTCCGGGCGGGAACTCGAGGACAAGGCCTAGTTCCCATAACACGAGGTGACCGCCGAGTTTATAGTTGAATGGGCAGTAGGCTGTCGTAGGGCAAGGTCCGAGGATATAGTTCAAATGGTCGTGGTGACGGCGGGCAACGGTAACGGGGCCAAGGTTGAAATGGGCGCCGCCGAAGGCAGAGTTTTGGAAGTTGCGTCGTAGGGGGGGGTTACGGGCGATCAAAAGGGAGAGTACTCGCGAGTACAAGGCACGAACTTTTGGCAGCGCAGTCTCGAAAGCACCTGTAGGGCGGTAAGTTGAGTGGGGTGACGAGTTGAAATAGAATAAAGAAGTAACGTACGGTTGACGAACCCAGCTAGTCGTCGCAAGGCGGGAAGTTTTCGCAGTTTTTCTACCACTGCCAACTCCCACGACCTGAGGCGAAGGTTTCCAGGCTCAATGGTCCCATTCCCCAAGGAGACTCCAGCACCAACGGCGTCGTATCCGTCGCGGCGATGATCTGTGAATGCGGTCCAGAGGTCATTGTGAACGTCATCCCAGCGTTCCTTGGGACGACCGGGGAGGAAAACTAGTAAACGTTGACGGCTGTCAAGGATTTTGACGGGATCTCTGTAGGTGATTAAGTGATAGACTAAGAGATAAAAGATGGGTACTCACAGGCCGTCACATTCAATGAGGCTAAAGCCTTGGTATTCGTGACCTTTGATGCCGCATGCAGCGGCGGTGTTGATGGAACTGCCCAACGTGTCCTGCTCCAACTGACGCGCCTCGCGAGGCTTGTCAAGGTAGCGGGAGCGGTGTTGCTTCTTTCGGGACGTGACGGGATCGTTTGGATTTTGTTTCGGGGTGTCAGTGCGAGGGGAGCGACGTAGAGGAGTGGTGGATTCGGGTAAGACGTCCTCAGTGATCTCGGTATCGGAGAGATCGCCCGGCTGGGCAGTCGCGTGGTGGGCGAGCTCCTCGATGGAGACGTCGACGACGTTGTGTTGTAGTCCGGGGACTTGGTATGGGGCCAAGGTCCTCTGGGGGTGTAGGATTCCTGAGTGGAATGTTAGCAAGCGAGCGGGCGAGGAGCAGAGCGTCACCAAGGGCGGTGTCGCGTCTACTGGGCCGGAGCGTCACCAAGGGCGGTGTCGCGTCTGTCACGCACGTTCTGACATTCCAAGGGAGTAGATGGGAAGGAATGGGGAGGTGCCATGGCCACCGTTCGTTTTAAAGCTGGACTCCGCCGTATGGCATTGTTATCTCGGCCGATTTTTTTTTGGGGGGTGGGGGGGTCTTGTCGGTATGGCGCAATCGCAGAATATGCAAATGAAGATTTTGTGGTGTTCGTTTCAATCTTGAATTTCATCCATTTGCCGCGGCGTACCGTTTTTCAAGGTGATGATGGGCGATGAAAGCGGTGAGACGACCGTGGTATGCGAGAGCGAAGAGGGCCTGGGTATAAGCTTATGGTCCGAGTACATGGTCTGTGCGTAAGGCCATGTGACTGCATGCTCTTCCTTTTCCACTTTTGCGTGAAGGTGCAAGAAACACGTCTCTGGTGCTTGGCCATTCACGTGTCGACGACGAGATTTAGATTACGCCTCCGAGGCCATGCGCCGTCGTTCCGGGCTTCTTGTGCGCGCGTCCTTGACACAGGTCTTTAAATGCCTACCTACCTGGTTGCTAGCATACCGCAGAGTCTACTATCGCTCTCCTCCCCTCCGAGATCGAATTGGCTCTCTCGCCTTGCGGCAGTATCGTTTTCAGCAGGACACCACATACCGCCCAAGGACGGTCTCTTCTGCGAGCAATACATAGACACATATCCGCCCGACATATGTTCCTCACCCCTCTCATTATTTTCTCGCCCTGCTGTTCTCTTGGGAGGCGGTGCATAGTCAGTGTTTCGGTGCTCTTTAATTTCACTTTGCGGAGGCTGATAAATGTGTAGCGACAGACACGCTGGGGAAAAATACGTTCAGCTTGGGATATATGCCTAGCCTGGCTGGTGTTATAGCGGTTAGCCAGTTTTCGCTCATCGCGGCGTTGGGGACGAAGAATGATATTGTTGGATGTATGTTGGCAAGTTTAGTCGTTTCTCGAGATTTGACTGATGCGCCTTCAACTTTGTAGATATAATTGCTCTCACTTAAGCCTGATGGCTACTGTCTTTGATGCCGATTTCGAACAGGACTCCTTCGTCGATGAAGGTTGACGTCCGACCCCTCTCAGTTAGATGTGTGACCGCGGCGTTTATGAACGCGACGGCGGCGTCTGGTCGAGTTCGCTGTCAAGGCATGTTGTTTTACGGGCGTTCTGATGGGGCGTATGCATGTATGAAATAGATTTTAGTACGATGATATAATTCTACTCGGATAATAGGATGGCCTCCTTTTCAATGAGTCGCGACTCTGCAACGCCTTCCCCGCGTTGCTCCACTCCAAATAGTCTTTCTCCAGCCATGGCCATAAGGTCGACCTCTCCGTCTCTCCTCAACAGGCTGGTAAGTCTCATACCGACAAGCTTCAGTACCTGTCTCTTAGCCATGACGATTTCGGGAATGTTCTCTCGATTCGCATCCTCGGTCAAAAGGAGGATATCCCGGAGGAGTTGATTTAAGCCAAGCCTTGCTTTCTTGAGGTCGAAGAGTGCATTGGAGAAGCGAATACGCGCACTAACAAGTGTATGGAGATACTCCTTCGACCGCGCGTACCACCATTTCCAGGGCAGATAGCCACCCTTTCTGGAAGAAATTTCGACACAGAGACCGGAATATGCAACGTCGAGCGCGCTGATAACACGGTCGAGGCGTTCTCCAGTCTTCTTTCCACAGCTGATAGCTTTCTTCATGGCTGTAGCCATGTCTGGGAGAGAATCCGAATGCCTAAGTGTGGCGGTGAATTGCAGTGTGGCGAAATCCACGTCATGGTAAGAGATGAGGAGGCTATTAAAACGAATGAGGACCATGATAGGCTATGTAGTGATATGAGAACTCACAAATCCAGCTCGTCGCGCACTGTCATAACGAAGTCGTCCAAGTCCAGCAAAGCTAAAAAGCTATCGGCATACAACGAATGAGCCTGATTCAGCAGTGCAAGCCCGTCAGCGGTGGCGAAAGGCACCGCAGTCAGGCCGGACAAGTCGTGTTTGACGCGCGTTAAGTTTCCGTGAGCCAGCCCAGCTAACTCTGACAACCGAGAGACTCCCCAGCCCTCGTTTCTTTCAAGGGGGTCGACGTCCTTCACCAACGCTTCACGGGTAGCACATAGTCCAAGCCAATCATGGTTTTTGATGAAAGACACTTTGCAAACCGGAGCCTCAGACGGCGCATAGACCGCAGCGGCGGCTATGAACGTCAAGATAGCTGCAATGCCCGCCATGATTCTTCTGAAAGAATTGCCTGGAGTAGATGTAGTTGGTGGGTCATCAGTGGGTGGCGCGAGGCCCGGTGAAAGATGATCGGTTACGTCGGTTGCGCGTGGAAGGGAGGATGTGCGTGAATGGTTGGGAGCGCGTGGATCGGCAGCCATGCGCGAGTAGATGAATGAAATGAGGCCCTCCCAGAACTGCGGGTTGCAGCCATACCAGGCTAACACGCCCAAGAAACAATCGTAGATGCCTGTATGACATTTCAGAGGAGGATTGCTGGTAGAAGAGAGAGATCTTACTGGTCTTCAAGCCAAACATATTGAAAGCAAGAGTGAGTGGCTTTAAAGAATTGTGTTCGTGAAGAGATAGGTACCCACCGATCAGTTTTATTTATGTATTACCTGCGAGTCACATGACAGTGATGCACTTTGATCCCTTTGGAGGCTCGTACTATAGCCACTTGCTGCTTGCATCTTGGGACCATCTGAGAATCACACAGTAAATAACAGTCAAACCATTAACAATACGGCATGTCATAGTATCCGGACTATATAAGACTATATAAATATGAAGTGAACAAGTAATAGTACAGTAAGAATACGCAAAAGCACTAATCCCTGCGCCACACTACAAATCATTGCCCAACTCTCCGTTTTGCCCCAATCTCCGAGAGCCGAACGTCATCAAGAAGGCTTCAGGAGGGGTTAGTGCAGAAAGGCGTATATAGATAACTAGACTTTACTTTGTAACGCGCTGTGAGAATAAGATATCCTTCAAGTCGATTTCCGGCTGAACATCAAGCTTTGTAGCGAGAAGAGGACTGTGACGCTCGAATGTCTTCAACCACCGTGCGTCATAAAAGTTGCGTGGCAGGCCGGAGGGGGGCCTAGCATCATTGTCCACCGCGTCTGAATGGGTTCGTATGACTGGTAAACGTCCTCGCTTTGGGTGCTTACAACCGGCGGAATGAAAGCGCCTAGAAAAAAATAGGATGTCAGGAGTCCTAAAGAACTCTCGGACGATGGGGTGTTTACTGCGCCACACAGGGTGCTTGGCAGTGAAACGTCCTTTATCATCGGCCTCGTCGTCACTATGAGCGCTGGCATCCATACTGGATAAGAGGTTGAAGTTCCGTTCGACGCTTTCATCGGCATCCTTGAAAAGCCATAACCCTTTCAAACGGTATTTATGTCGCTGCATAGAAGTCAACGCTCGGTGAAAATCAAGTTGAAGGGAGGACTTGCCTTATTTCGCCGATTGTACGCATTGAGAGCAGCTCGCTCAGCTGTGACAGTCGCGGGATCACGGGGAACATCCTGTTCACCTAGAAGCTTCTGACGAAAGAGCTTCCGTGTATAACGGAAATTCGTTTTCACTGAGTGAAGAACGTCGGAGCTTTCGAATTGACGAATGACTGGGTCCCGGTTGGCCTCCAAGACAAGAAGCTGGATGACTTGTTGGTTCCAATTGGAGCCAAGATCTCCTTCCAAGTCATACTGGCGTCGCTTTGCAGAGGGGCCGTAACGAGAAAGGGGTTCAGCGTTGAACCTGTCGACTTTGGTATGGCTGGCTTCCGACTCCGGGAAGGTGACGAGTAGCTGTCGAACTCGCTCCTACACAACAAATATGTCAAAAGCGTAACATGAAATGGCATTAATAGCATACCCTTAACAAAGCAGCGGGATCCTTCTTTTGTACGCCCAAGACATTCTGTTGAACGATAAGCCGAGTGTAAGGCCACTAAGTAAACACATACCAAGTGTAACCCAGTGGGAACATTACTGTAACGGATAACGTGTTTTGCTGTCTTCTTACGCGTAGGGCCATCGTCGTTCCGCTGAGCACGGGCATCTTCCCGCCGATGGGACTGTTCGCGAGGGTCATTAGCCGAGGGCTGAGGGCGGAAATGGCGCGGTACGGTATTGCCGCTTGCTGCAGGTTGAACGCCTGCTCGATGTTGATTGTTAGGCGGGACGGGGTGAGTGCGGGGTCGAGGCGGCGCTGCACTTTGCGTACGAATAGCGGGAGGGGACTGAGAGTGCAATTGACGAGAGGGCGGCACCCTGTTGCCTGATACAGGTTGAGCCCGTGCTTGACGTTGAGGGGGCGCATTGGTAGGTGGAACAGGCTGAGCGCGCGTTTGATTGAGAGGCGGCCTCACGTTAGGCTGAGCGCGATATTGATTAGAAAGCGGCCTCGCGTTAGGCTGAGGGCGCGCTTGACTGGAGGACGGTCTTACGTTAGTCTGAGTGTGTGCTTGATGGAGTGGGGAGGCGTTGTGAGCCTCAGTACGCGCCGCTTGTGGGAAACGGGGCCGGTTAGCTGGCGCAGGCTGAGATCGACCTTGAGCAGGTGAGGACTGAGGGCGTGCTTGATGTGCCGGGGGTCGGGAAGTAAGTTGAGTACGTGCTCGTTGTGTGGGGGGGTTATTATTTGTCAGGTCAGGCTGAGCATGCCGTTGTGGAGGAGAAACTGCTTTAGTGTACGCAGATTTACCACGCCCTTGCTCTGCCAGGCGTGGGGGTACCGAGTTCTTTGCAGGGAGGGGTGGGCGGCGTGGCGCCCAAAGTGAAGGGATGTTAGAAGGACCGGCTTGAGGGGGCGAATTATCTGCAGAGTGCTTGCGGTAAGTATCACAATGCCAAAAGACAGGAAAGTTGTACCATCAACAACGTCCTGCATCTCCGAGTCGCTAGACGAACCAACGTCCATCAGGTCCGCTGTGAAGTCCTCGACTTCCTCAAATACAGCAGCGTTCATGCCTGTCTTAGAGTTAAAGCGTAATGAGGGTGGTCCCTCTTCCATAGACAAATTAATGCCCCGGAGATCATCTTCGTCAACTTCAGAGCCCAGCTCATCGCCTTCGTCGACTGCAGCTCCTAAAAACGCATCCTCGTCCACTTCCTCCGCAAGGAAATACGCGCCGTCGACCTCATCCACATCGGCGTCGAAACCATCGTCATCAGACTCGTCGTCATCAGACCCGTATGCGACTAGGGGGCGTAGTGGCAGACGCTTATGCGTCTCCGAGTGGATGTCTTTGGGCGCGCCTGGCTCGTCCTCATCCACGGCGGAGCCCAGCGCGCCGTCTTCGTCCACTGCCAAGCCAAAGAGTTCGTCCTCATCAACTTCAGAACCCAGTGCGTCATCCTCGTCTATCTCATCCGCGTCGGACTCGAAGCCGTCCTCGTCGGATGACTGATAGCCGCGAGGCATGTTCTCGTCGATTTCTGAGTCGACGCTGTGGAGCTCGTCCTTGTCCACCGCGGAGCCCAGCGCGCCGTCTTCGTCCACTGCCAAGCCAAAGAGTTCGTCCTCATCAACTTCGGAACCCAGTGCGTCATCCTCGTCTATCTCATCCGCGTCGGACTCGAAGCCATCCTCGTCGGATGACTGATAGCCGCGAGGCATGTTCTCGTCGATTTCTGAGTCGACGCTGTGGAGCTCGTCCTCATCAACGTCTGATGCCGAGTCGTAACCGCGACGCAGTCGCGTTGGTCCAGCTCTGCCGACAGTAGTTTTGATCACTTCGCCATCCTCGTCGACCTCTTCCATGTCAGAGCTCTCAATGTCAGAGTCAGAGTAATCACCTGCAGCTACCAGCGGCGAATTGCCCTCTAAAGGCTCGTCCTCGTCGACTTCAGAGCCCCAGAACTCATCCTCGTTGACGGCAGAGCCCATCATCTCGCCCTCGTCCACTTCCGTGCCTAGGGCATCATCGTCAACGACTTCAGCGCCTAGCACGTCAGTCTCCATGGTTGGCTCGACACCGTCCTCGTCGATGTTAGAAGTCCTGAGGCCCTTGATTTTGGGCTCCCGGCGGACACCGAGAACATCTGAATTGGGATTGATGTTCTGATCCTGAAGCTCGTCCTCGTAAACGCGTTCAAGCTCTTCCTCGTCGACGCTATCGAGCTCGTCCTCGTCTACTGGAGCACCTATGAAAGCGTCCTCATCTACCTCCTCCATTTCCACGTCCTCGTCAATATTTTGCAAAATATCGAAGTCAAAGTTCGGAATTTGGTCGAAGGACGTAGGGGCATTATTGTAAACTGAGTAGGAGTCAGTTATGATCTCGACGAGATGCAAGACATATACGGACAGGATGTTTGAGGGACGTCAACATTGCTTTCTGCTCGTCTCGCCTTGAAGCCGCTGCCTTCACACGGATTCAGTAATGATTGTACCAATGAAAGACAGAAAACGCACTAGGAACGCGGGGCAACGATGCAGGTGTGGCAGGAATTCTCCAAGCTGCCGGCGCTCGGAACGTGAACCCAGAATGTCGATCGGAAGCGTCCTCATTAGAGGCATTATGGTGCACGGAAGCTTTTCTCGGAGCTGTATTTTTGAAAGTCTCAGACTAATGCCTACAGCAATAAGAGCGACGTACGAAGCCTGCGGCGCCGCTGAGTAGTCGGCGGTGGCGATGGTAAGTAGTCCTTTCGTGGTTTCTTTGATGGAGAAAGAGGTTTGACTGGAATGCTGCGTTTCCTTTTTCCTGTTTGTACTGAAGGCGCGACTGCGTTAGCGTTGCAATTCTAGCACATCGGAAGACGACACACCCATGACGACTATTGACTCTGGCTCCCAAACTGGACGACGAAGGGAAAGAAGGGAAATTGATATGCATGCCGAGCGACGGTTAAAGTAAATGAATGAGGACAAAGTGTCTTTCTGCTTGCGGAGGTCGAAAGCCGAAACAAAGTGCCTTAGGCTTTCGGCCAACAAAAGCTTCGGTCACGTGGGAAATGCCTCTCCTGCCGCTCCTCCATTTACACCTCGACCTCAGCCACTTTATAGACGCCATGAACGATAAACATCACCAAAATTGGGTCTCTATTGATACCCTCCGCCGACCCTCTCCGTTCTCCAAGCGGCGCTGTACATGCAAAGTTGTACGTGCCTCACCGTCAAAGTCTATTACTTAACAACCTTCGTTTAGACATACACAGGCTTATGTGGTATAGCGGGAACTATCATCTTAATTGCCTTCTTTCTTTCTGGGTTCGCTTTTTCCCGGGCTATATCTCGTCCCAACGCCCTCGAGGTGAGTTATTTTGATTCAGACAGTCAATCGCCACTCAAAATAGGTAGATGTCGCTGGCGAACCCCTGGTCTAGCGCTGTCCACTCGCCCCTCACGCGCGATTTTGCGGAAATTACAACCGGTGCTGAAGTTGTGATGTCACTCACCTCGTTTTCCATCGCCGTTGACCGGGTTCCTTGGTATGGGCAACTTTTGCTGAGCCTATGCTCTGGACGCGATTTCGAGGGCTCCCGTCAATTGATATCAGCTCAACTTGTCTTTCGACAACGAGACGAGCGCGACGGCACCTGCTGGATGTTTGCCGGCAAACATGGCACCATTGCCGTAATTCTTGCGGATGCGACGATTCCTACCTCCTTGGTTGTTCACCAACCAATTTCCCATCAGCTAACAGCGAGAACTGCGGCACAGGCTCCTCGTCATATTGTTCTTTGGGGCCTGGTGAAATCTGAACAGGATCAGATTATGCCCTTCGACACGGCTTCTCACCCCGACCGAGACGCGTCTCCGTTGGAGATGGTGGTAGTCGACCGCTTTGCTTCGTCGAAGAATCTCCCCCCATTCATACAAAGAGACACGCTCCTCGTCAAAATTGGCGAGTTCGAGTTCCACGAGGACTCAGGCAGAGCCCACCAAGCATTTCCGGTACAGACACCGTGGGTTGTTAAGATGGTCGTAGTAGAGATTAAGGATAATTGGGGCGCGGAAAGTACATGTGTGCATCGGATTAGCATACATTAGGGATTTATCATTAATCGAGTTGATACTTGTCGCCTTCCTTGTACAAATCGTCTTTGGGCAGAGAAAGAGCGTGATACTCGGACTAGAGGATGACGCCGCACACTGTGCTAATGGAGCTATTTCTCGATCGCGCTAGTCAGGTGATACCTTTTGCTTGAAAGGCCATCACCAGCCCAGATCTTCGTTTCTTTCAACTACCATCCTCCATTCTCCGAGTCCCAGCCTCTTTCATGAAACGAACACGCTCTCGAGCATTCAAATCGCCCAGTCCTGACGACGAGGAGAGGGCGTCGCTTCCAAAGAAAAGCAAATCCAATGGTCAGTCCTCCTCGCCGCATCTACACCTGTATTATCAACGCTTTTTTCAGCGCTTTCGGCCTCAAAATTGGGGCGTCAACGCTCGCGAATCAGCTTGCAAGAGTTCGAATCGGCGCTGTTTCTGCGTCGGGAGAGGCAACCAGGTTAACACGTCATTCAGTGGCACCTCAGGAAACGCTCATGTTTAATCCAGCAATCCATGATGCCGCTCCTTCACAGACAACGGAAGTGATTGCCATTAAGCGCGAAGAAGGAACACCTGAACCAGCCAAAGAAGCGGGTGAGTTCGTTGTCGTTAGCTTTCCCAGTGCCTATTGACATTAGGTTGTAGCTTCTAGTTCCAAGGTGCATCGTCAATCCACCTTGCCCCGGTCAGCGGATGATGCCGCCATGCATGTTCCTCACCTAATCGTTGCACATTTTCCTCACTCTAAATTCAGCAGGTCGACGGGTCCGAAATGCGGTATCTGCAGTGGGACGGGCCATAACAGGCGCACCTGTCCCACCCGTCCCACCCGAGAACCCGAAGGTGGTCAGGTCATTCCCACTGCCGAGGACTATTGCGATGACACCCCTACCGATTCCGACAATGAATTTGGTAAATAGAGTCGAGTTATGTCGTTAGTCAGGCAAATAATGCAGTTAGCTTCCCTGTTTGAAGTGTGAAAGGTCATTACGCAGTGCCCTGTATTTATTCATGCCCGTTGGCAACCCCTGAGCAATTGCGCGGGGGCTACCGAACGTGCATGATGCACTGCGAGGATGCGCGTGGAAGAGAGCAGTCAGTACCCCAGAACAATCGTAAGGAAACCTATGCAAGAGTAACGGGATGGTAAGACGCGAGAGATAGCAAGCAAGATCTTGAACGACTGTCCGTGGGCACCAGCACGCAGAGGCGGCAAACTGAATTGAAGTGTGGCGTTAATATTCCGGGAGACGTCGTAATCCCAGCAGTGAAAAGCTCGCAGCGCGAGCGCAGCGGCGGAAGCGCCGCTGTTCACTGCGTTTATTACAATACCATGGCGCTGGAATAATACTTTAGCGAGGTAATTTTGGAAGAACAAGGTAACGTACCAGGAAAAGTCCGCCGTCCAAGCGTCCCAATGCGCCCATAAACCCGAATCCAGCAAGATCCAGATCGGCATTAAGGGCGAGAATTGCCGTACTGAAGGAATTTGCGCTCCATTTGGTGGTAACATTGATGTTGAACTGTCGGAAACGGTCAAAATTGAACGTGAACTTTAAACCAAGAATTCTCACCTTTTTTCAAAAAAAAAAGCCGGGCCGGCAAGGCCACCACACGCTGGAGACGCACGAAACATCGTGGTTCCAACAGATCGCATCGTTCTTGGCTTGTCGTGTCTTTCGGGGGAGGCGGCGAAGCCGCTGAGGCTAGCGGAAAGTTCTCAGTCCAGGAATAGCGACAGGTACAGGCCAATTGGTGGACCCTGTCTAACGCAAATGCAAATGAATGAGAAATCAATTGTTCAAACGAATCAAAATACGCACCTTTTGCGCAGAATCAAAAGCCGGTCCGGCGAGGACGTTACCACTGGCCCAGATAAACGACTGGGTTTCCATGGTAACAAGATCGCATTCCTTGGTTCAAATAAGCCTCTGGATGCGGTCGCCAAGTCATCGCGCATGGAGGATTCTGACTGCCTGCTCCGATTAGCGTAGATATCAACGCCGCCGCGAAATGAAACCTCACAAAGGACAGAGGCATTGGTAGACAATACCTACTGATAACTGAGCACGAAAACGATCAAGAAAGCAAGATGTATAACCGGACGAAAGGTAATGCAAAGCAGCGGTGTGGGACCAGTTATCTGAAAGCGGGGCGCACAAGCTTGTGGGAAGGGGTCAAGTAGAGAAGATCGACTGAACGAAGAAGTCAAAAGATCGAATACGCAACAATGTGGAAGCACCATTCTCACAACGTACAAGATGTCTAACACCATCAAAATTGCGTCAAGTATCGTAAAACCTAGTCTACATCTTCTACAAGAGGTAACAACTTCAGAGCCCGTGCAAAGGCCGTCTCCCGACGACGAACAACACCGACCTTCTCCACTGCTGATCCAGTCAAATTAATAGTGCTATTCAGTTTATAGCCGTTTTCAACCCAACGAATAAGCCCAGCTGCCATGTACTGCGTGAACGATCCACGCTTCTCACCGGGCTGGATGGGGACGTTGGAGTGTTCAAGGAGAGCCGACGGGAAAAAAATGGTGCTGCCCGGGGGGAATTCGATGACAAGACCGAGTTCCCACAAGACGAGGTGTCCACCTCGCTTGTAGTCAAATGGGCCGCAGGCCGTCGTGGGGCAGGGTCCCAGAATGTAGTTCAAGTGGTCCCGGTGACGGCGGGTAACGGTGACAGGTCCGAGATTGAAGTGCGCGCCTCCCAGAACAGTGTTTGCGAAGTTGCGCTCCAGACGAGGGTTGCGGGCGATGATCTGAGAGAGAACTCGGGAGTACAAGGCATGTATCTTGGGAAAAGCCCCTTCAAAAGCGCCTGCACAACGCGATGAGTGCTGCGCTAACGCGAAAATAGACAACGCACGGTTCACAAAACCCGATACACGCTGCAGAGCAGCAAGCTTGCGCAATTTTGCAACTACCGGGACCTCCCATCGCTTGAGGCGAAGGTTTCCAGGTTCCACCGACCCGTTACCCAACGAAACGCCAGAGCCAACAGCGCCGTAACCCCCACGGCGGTGTTCATCCTCGACAGCGTTGGGGCGCGACATAATCTCTGCGTGCGCCTCGGTGTAGGCGGTCCAGAGGTCCTCCGCAACAGCGTCCCAGCGCTCCTTGGGACGTCCGGCAAGGAAAACGAGTAGTCGCCGCTTGCGGTCTACGATCTTCACCGGGTCACTGACGCTGCGTTAGAGAGCTGTTTATGAAAAACGAAGCGCACACACCAGCCATCCCACTGGATCAACCTGAAACCCATTAATTCCAGCAACTCTGTCAAGGAATACTCATGCAAAACTTTCCTATCCCGCTGACCTTGGTACCCGTGCCCCTTAATCTCGTAGCGCGTCTGAAGGACTTGGGCGGCAGCGTACGCCGCGATCGTGCAGCGCTTGACAGAACTGTCGAGCATGGCCTGCTCCACCTCGCGGGCATCGCGGCGCTTCTTGTAATAGCGCGAGTGGGTCTTTGCCTTTCGAGAGGCCTTGGGAGCGATTGCTAGCTTCTTGGGAGGCGGATACTGGCGAGCGGAGCTGCGTCGGGGCGTGGGCGGCCCGGAAGTGGGCACCTCCGTCTCCTCGCTGTCGGAGGGATCGTCAGACTGGGCGGTGGCGTGGTCGGCGAGCTCTTCGACGGAGACGTCAACCACGTAGTGGCCAGCGTCGTCGCGTTGCAGCTTGGGTACGGTGTAGGGCGAGAAAACCCTCTGGGAGCGCAGGAAGCCTAAGTCCAAAGTCAGCATGCAGGGGGGCGAATGGCAGGGCGTCACCAAGGGCGGTGTCGCGTCTGCAGAGCCAGAGCGTCACCAAGGGCGGTGTCGCGTCTACACGCACGTTCTGACATTTGGGTGCAGTCTGAGCAGAGAACAGGAGGGAAATGGGCGAGAGGACGGCATGGTGACGGTTTGCCTTTAAGGTCGGATTTGCGGGTAACCGGCGTTGTTTGTTATCTCGGCCGAGAGATCGCGTCACATGGTGGATATTTGTCCCGTTTGTTATTCTCTGACTCCGTGCGCGGACGACCTCCACCATACACAAACGCGATCAGAATAAAATTTCCATGACGCTCTCTCAAAATGGGGTCTACTCGAGCAAGAAGCTCAGCACCCAATGGCAAACTAAAAGGTTCAAACGCCTGAGCTCTACAGAGCGAGGAGAACACGTCCGTGAGTTCTTATTTTAAATTTCATGTCTCTGGATTCGACGTGCCCCGTTTCAGACCTTGACAATGAGGCTTCGTTGCAATTTCACGTCTCTAGATTTGACGTGCCCCCGTTTCAGGCCTTGACGATGAGTCTTCCGCCAATTTGTTGCATGCGGCTCACGGAGTTGGATTTCCCGAATGCCCCACAGGCGGCGAGATGTCCGCATTACACGCTTGCCACAGAATCGGATTGGACTGAGATGAGGTGATAGAGATACGCGCTCCTCGGCAAAAGCGGAAGTACTGTGATACGCGACGTCGCCATGATCTAACTCCTCGCCGGAGGCGTTCAAAGATTGAAGCCTACCCAGTGCCTACCGCTGTGGAGGCGTCAGTCGCCCGTGTATCATGTTTATATAGCTGTCTCATGCATTCGCTATAGTTCGTTTTCGTATGGCGGCGGTTCAAGGTCGCCTTCCATCATTGGCGTCAAGTTTGTCACGGACGACAAGCCGGAATCGTTCGCGAAAGCTATCGACGCGAAAAGGCGATCTATGTCGAGAGCATCATAAGCCCGAAGTACACGGTCAGCGACCTGCCTGTCCCGCCAAATGATTGTATCTGGTACATAAACGAGCACTGCGAGGGCAACCATCACCCCGCACCCTGTGAAGGCTGCGAACGGTATGAGATGCTTGAGTGAAAATATTCGTGTAGAAAACGAGCGATAAAAGCACGCGGGTTATGATCACGTGGACGCGTATGGCTGTCCATTCCGGGGTGAAACTCCCACACCCAACGTTTCCTTTCAGCCATCTATGGACGAATCCAGAATTCGCTACTTCGCTGAAAAGCACCTCTATTCTCCACTCCCTATCTCTGTAGCGGCTTTCTCTGAAGGATGTACCTATCTGGCTCTTGGGCGAGGGCCTCGGGTCCATATCCTCGCGGCGTGCGACGTTCTATATGATCCTATTTACTTCCAAGACAGCGACTCGGACGTCACAGCGCTGCTTTGGGTATCTGATAGTACTCTCGTCGCTGGCTACTCTAATGGAATGTTCGTTACCACGCAAATTGCGTTCACAAATGTGCGTCTCATGCATCAATGAGAACAACGAAAGTTTGACGGGTTCTCAGCTTCGCGTACAAGGACAAGCCCTTGGTCTCCGCGCTTTTCCCCATAGCAGTATTGCCGTTATCTACAAAGGACCATCCCGTAATCAGTTGGTTTTAGCCAGCGGGAATACTGTCCAGTTATGGCATTCCAGTTGGGTCTCGCAGCTTCACGATGGTCCACCGAGATGGTTCTTCGACAAAGAATTAACGTTACCCACCAATCAACCCATTTTCGCGCTCTCTCTCTCGTATCGCAGCCCAAAGGACATATTCATTGTTCATCGACAAGGCATTGTGTACGCAGCTTATCTCTCATTGTTGGAACCTTTCTAACCGCGTATACTTCAGGGAATGGGATGTCCAAAATAGCAAACAATCGGAAATATTCAAACAACCCTTTGAAGGCGACATGTAAGTGAAAGGTGTTTTATTTAAGAATCCAAGCTCTTATTCAGCCGTTTTTCTTTCCTTCAGCGTCCGAATTTCTGAGGATGGTCAGCGATTAATATTGGTGGTGCAGCAGGGTCTGCAACGCACCTTCAAGTGTCTGGACATGCCCACTGGGGTTTCAACGCACTTTTCAGTACCGATCCCGGGAGAACAGGATGCGGTGAATGACAAATCTGCAACGGCTTTTGCTCACGACGATAGGTTCCTCCTCTTTGGAAGCTCGTACTCTGAATGTTTGACCCTATGGGACCTTACGACAAGCAACAAAGAGGTGCTGAGAATGTTTCACGATTACGCTCCGGAAGACGCAAGGGCGCCTTTATCGATAATTTCCGTGTGTACAGTCTTTTCATAGGCATCTTGGTAAAGGACTAACTTGCTGCCAGGCGCGTTCAAGGGTTGGATTATGGCGGACTGTGTATACAGTTGCATCCACCCGGGGAGTCCAAATAATCATTTGGGAAGCATCGGAATGGAAGATCAGCATGCAAGGCGGCCTTGTGCTTCTCTTGCTATCCGGTTTCTGTGTAACGTGCGTTTGGTATGTAACATCTAGTGTTCTGAGACGACGGAAGCTCTTACAATTGGTGGACAGGATCGGTCTCACCTTAGAATGGAGGCCAATCTTGGACCGCTATTACTAGGCGTAGACCGGATGTAATATGTGTACTACATGGAACTCTATGATTGCTGTTTTCAAAGAAAGTGAACTTCAACTTGGGCTACGCCGTCAAAACTGCGGTATGTCACGCCAAACGCGGAGCGATAGCATCATGTTGCTGAGGACAAGGACGGCAACCTCAACGTCAACAATATTCCTATTGGAGGTGGTAAGGCCGCTGCTCCCTTCTAACCAAAGTGTTGCTGTTGGTGATGAGGTTTGTTAGAGGTGTTTTGTCGCGTAGTGGAGAGTAAATCGCCTTGTTCATATTATGTACATCCTCCAGCACCTTGTTCTTGACCTGATTACTCGCATAGTTGCTCCTCCTGCTGACGACACTCCACTCCACTGGCTCGCGTTCCTCGTATCTCATCGAGAACTTAATACAGAGAAATAACAACAATCTACTGATAACATTGCGTCAGACATGTAAGTTCATATTTAACCGTTCTACAACCAGTCATCAGTTCCCATACTCGACGTAGCTTGACGTGTACACTCGAACCCGCAAACTCTCGGGAAAACCACGCTGAATCCTGACATAATCCCGCCATGCCACCCTATCACCATCCCAAGTCGCGTACGATGTCTAGCAGGCGCGTCACACTTCCAAGCACCAGGGCAGAGGCAGAGTTCGGTTGGAGAGCACCACAGAAGCCTCCTTAGACAGCGGACTAAGGATAGATACGTGTCTGAAGGACAAAGTCAGTTTTGAGAGGCATAGCTTAAAATTCAAACTATTACCAGAGAGCAACGAAGGCCTTTACGACTTTGACACGTTGTACACGGCCTGTAGGTAGTTATATCCTTTAGAAAATAGGACCATCCGTTTAGTCGGCGGCGGGGTTCCAACGTCCGCCGCGACACAGGTCGCGTGGAGGAACGTCAGGACGATGAGCGGGCAGACACGATCAATCGCGGACGAGACGGTTGCTAAGTCGGGGACGAGAATCATATAGACAAACAAGCATACGCCCTGGAGGAATCAAAGCAAGCAGGATTGAATGCTGTCAGTATGTATGATCAGTAAAAGAGAATAGTACGCTGGAGAGCGTACCTTAGATGAACGAGGGCACCGATATCATTCAAACTGCGTACAATGCACCAGTCGTATACAAGCCTTCGAACTGTAGTGTCGGCACAGCTGTCACGTTTCGATTTCCCGACGCCCCGCCGGTCATCCCGCCGATACTCGATGTCGGACTGACGGGCCCAGGAACGAAGACCAGTCCTCAAGAGCAGCAAGATCTTAATACCGAGGAATGTCCGCCAGAGATTCCGGTGAGCTTTGGGTACAGACGTCAACTTGAAGACACGGTTCAATGTCAGTGTAATAATACTTCCAAAGATTTACTCACCGAATTGGAATGGAAGCGGGAGGCAACCCAATATTCTGTGTAATAAGTCGCATAGTACCTATCGTGCGAGCCATCCTACCCATACCGGTCAAGTCAACATCGTCCCGACGCCCCGAACCGCGTCCCGTCCATGAAAAAGTGACGTCCAGCGCGGAGATCTAGAACATCCCTGGCGCATCGACGGTACGATGAGCGTCGTATAGCTTCCTCTAAACGAATCCAAGGTCAAAAAGCGAGCCAAAGAGAGTCTAAAAAGGGAAATTCAATCTTGGGTGAGAAATTTCCACCATTCCAAATCCATGTCCCAGGTGAACTTGGGGAGTCCGCCGACAACGGCGCAGCCGTATTGACGGCTTAGGGCACACACAGACGAGTCCAAGGAGCAAATGATAGAGCGAGTGGGGCCGCGAAGACGAACTAAAGAACAAAATCAATTTCAACATGTTTTGTCCAAAAAAATAAAGGACTCGCCGCCAATTAACGAGGCACCCATAAGACTTCAAACTCAGAGAGAATCACCTCTAGCAGTGCCATCGTCGATTCCAAGAGCCGTTGTGACTGGCATCAGCACGATCTTGACAGTGCGTTGAGCATGCTGCTCGGGGTGACTTTGACTATGGCGAGCTTGCACCTCCGAGAAACGTCAGCGCGGACATCGATTTGTCGTCCGAACACGTCGAGACTTAGATAAGTGTCGTCCGTTAGATCGACATCGTTGAGTCCGCAACATTCCAAGTCCGTGCTTGATATGTGTAAGGCGAGCACGGCAGCGGCGGCGGCGGCGGCGGCGGCGGCGGCGGCCAGGTAGAGGCGAGAGGACATTAGCTGATAGTACAGTCATTAAGAGGATGTTGGTAATATTGTCCTTGCGTTCCAGGGAGTCGGCGCATGTCGAGTCCAAATCGACAAATCTTGATGGTGGTGGTTAGAAGTCAAGATTGAAATAAGCCACCAATCAAATATACAACGGAAAGACTGGAACTGGGATTGAGGCGTCAAAGCGTAAGAGACTACTTCTAGGAATACTTCTAGGAATGGTCAATGTTGAACCCGACGAGACGTTAGGACGGGCTTTTGTATACGGGGCAGAGACGTCCAAGAGCGTGGCGAGAACACCATTCGCGGTGTCCACAGTGTCGGCGCGACTCCTGTAAACCTAATGATCATAATTAGAAGGAGAGATCGAATGGAAAGCCTGGTCAGGCATACCTTTTGGATGAACAATCTGCAAGAGGGTAAGACTACAGTTCAGAAGGGGGAATGATGCCCTACTTTAGTCAAGTTGTCTGTGTAATCTAAAAATGTTAGTCGGAATAGCTCCTTGTGAATCCTACATAGTGGACAGTGAGAATCGAGGAAAGGATGCGCGTTGAATGTCCTACTGAGTGTTGCCGCCGAAGATTCGGCATTGGGGCGAAACAACGTCCGAAGTAATTCCAAGTCCGCGTCATTGGGCAAAGTTGGGGCAAAGCCCAGGTCAAAGACAGATGAGCTTGATGATGATGGTATAAGAGAGAGATGTCGATCAAGAGACATAAAGGGTAAGACCTCCTATTACCAATAGAAGATTGGTGGTCCAAGCCTGTTAGTGGGCATGGGCGAAGCGCACTCGGGTCCAACTATTTTCTTCAACCGCCCATGTCAACGCTGGCGGAGGAGTACCTCACGATGAGGAGTCGCTGTGACCCCCACCCCCACCACCCACCACCACCAATATGTGGTCGACCACACGACTTCAAGCCAGTCAACTCCAAGTCGCCCGTTCTCCTTTGGATCACTCGCCGTCTTGAGCAGCTCCGCTACGCTATCCCGCTGGCGTTAGCGCTGGCGGGCAAATACAACAACATTCAAGGGGTCCACATTTCTGTCACCTGTGTGCATCACAACCCGGAATTCTGATTCTTCAATCGGCATTGGTGGTGCATTGCCGCCTCGACGTTCTCAACATCTCTCAACGGAAGACTGCCATCACAGAGGTCTCGAATACGTACGCACTTAGCTCTACTTTCCACATTTGGTTACCTTAATTGATGTTGATGACATCTAATCTAATCGTCTTGCCGGATTTCTTTCACTGCGCGTGTCCTTTCATTCAGAGTCTCCGCTGAGTTCCTTTCAACTCCCACTTCAGTGACACTTCAATCGCAATGGTGGAGGTACGAGAGTTCTAGCGTGCCATTGACGATGTAGCTGATCTAATTCCTTAGACCAGTGTTTCACGGTTCCAACGTGTGGCGCTGGAGGAAATTCCCTCTACGTTTCTTCCCCTCTATCGCAGCACGCGTGACGCTGCCAACGAAGTTTCGCTCATCAATCGACACATGTCCTTTTCCCGTGTTCCCTCCAGCTCTTCGACGCGTTTCACAGTCGATGTTGACGTCGCCTGGCAATGTCTTCTGCGGGCAGAGAGATTTTGCCGCAGCGATGCCCAGTCACCGAGTGGAGTAGTCTCCCCATATCTCATCTCATGGTGCCTCTACTTCTTGGAGGCTGTTCCATGGGAAACCCTAGACGACACGGTTGAGTGGCCAGAAGTGGATCATCCATTTCGTCTCCTACCCTGGCTGCTCTGCCAGCATAAGGTTCTCATGACGTTGATGTCATTGCCACCCGATACAAGCCCTGATTCGCCTCTGCAGAAGACCGCTTCTGCTCTGCTCAGAGTCTCGGTCAAAGTGGCACTCTTATCGCGGAGAGATCTGTCTCGTGTCTTTGAACAAATTGAAGACATTCTTCACCTCTTATATAACATCTATCCCAAGCACTTCGTCGAGTCTGCCATTGCGTTGGCCTGCAACGACGTTACCCAGGAACAAGTCAAAACCTTGAGCTCCCAGCTCGCTCTCCACGTCATCACGAAATCTCCCAACCTCCCCATCGAATACATCATTCGCCTAATCACCCGCTTAAGCAGAAACTCAACTCGTATGGATAGCCTCTTTCGAAAGGCCGACGCGCCTCGCTGGGTCACTCACACTCTCCATATTGCCTCTGCATGTCTGCGCACTAACAGATCTGCCTCCACGGCGTATGTTATAGACGCATCGGCGGCGTACCTTTCTTGGCTCTTTGTGTCGCAAACCCAGACCGGCAAAGTGGTGCAAAAAGCCTTGTCGCGCAAGCTGCTGCCGACATTATTCAGGTGCCTCACCCACAAGAAGAGACTATGGACGACCCACGAGGAGGCTTTACCGGTGACCAATCTGCTAAAATATTTAGCTATTCGCATCGCAGCCTGTCCAACCACACGCCGTAAAGCGATGGCTGCTCTCTCTCGCGTCAAGAAGGGGCGTATGAACCGACCATCTCAGCAATTCTCAGATGTAGAGCTTGAGGCGGACAGTGTATACGCGGATATTTGGATTCATTGGGCGCTGATGGTTGATGCCATAAGGAATGGGGATATTGGAGATGAAGCTTGTGCTAATCCTCAGGTAAGCTTGTGGTTCTAGGGTGAATTGTGTCTCAGAAGCTCAATTCCACTCTGTAGTGTACGATTCGCGGGCGTTCTCATCTCAAAATCTGTTGCGGCTGTTGGGACTTACGCGTGTGCTCAAAGTCTTGCTTTCGTAAAGTATGGAATGACGGTCACAATAAGCAGTGCTGTCGTCAAGATGTAGCTCAAGTACCGGTACCGCCTGTATAGTGTATACAAAATTTCCTGTTATTTCTGATGTATTCGAACTTCTCAACCCCCCATGATTACTGCCATTTCTTGAGACCAAGTTCGAATGCGCATGGTGTATGGCCTTGGACTGTTGGGGAATCATCACGGTACCGGGTATACAAAAGTAAATGAGAGCCAGACTGCCATCCAGATCGCGTACACGATCTGTACGTGACGCGATGTGCGGGTCGAGTCGCTTGAATGAACCGCGGATACCTGTATGTAAAAAGGATTTTTTTGGTGCAGCGCGGGGCGCTCAATTGAGCGAATCGCATACTGACAACAAAAAAGGAGGATGGGAGTGGTAGTAACGAACGGGATGTCAGAGGGCAGTGGAGAGAGCTGGAGGGGCTGTATCGACACCTGAGGCAGCCATCTCCGCGGTACTCTTGTGTCTGTAAGCTAATCGCAAATGAAAGTACACACCTGGCTGCGCAGCGTCGTCTGCAGACGCACCACGCTCGTATTCCAACTGCCTCCGCTGTTCAAGCCTTGTCGTCGGCCGTCTGCTGGCCGCTGGGGGGCTTACGCGTCGGTGCTGGTCGTTGCTACGGCCGCGACGGCTAGCGATTCGTCGTCCTGGCCCTCTTGCAGGGCCTCAAGCGGCCGTCGTTACTACGGCCGTAGGGCAGCACGACAATCATCGAGACGGCTGTCCTGTCTTAAAGAGAGGACAGAACCCGGAACAACTAGAGGTCGATTCAGTCCAGACACGATTTGAAATCGCGTCTGGTTGGGTTCAGCGGCGGTGCAGAGCTAACGAGGCACGAAGGAGGGAGGGAGCCGAGGCAGATTGGTGGTGGAGGAGAAGAAGAGCAGACCCTCAATCGGATCAGGGAATCCGGTAACTCCGACGTTTACCCAAGTGACTACCAGCAGACTGCCACTTCAGTATTAACGGTATATGATTTTCAGGTAACTACAGTCGAAGCAAATATGTATTATGGATCATGCTCACTTCATATAGGGTAACGACGTGCTGTATTCCTGGTGATCAATGTTACAGCTGATTCACGAAGGCGCAAGGCATACGCCCCTTCCGGATCCCTTGCCCACGATGGACTCCCTCGATAGATCGTACCAGGGATGACAGGCTCCCAGTGAGGAACCTCGGAAGAATATTCCCAAATTGAGGGCTCTGGGTCCTGTCCATACCAAATTAAGAAGGTCAACGCAATCGCGCGTGCACTGACACTCTCATCCAGAGGAGGTGGAGCTGGTATTGTCGTGGGTTTAATGGCTCCTCTCAGAATGTATGACAAGACGTCCGCGTTCATGTTTTTGATGTACATACGCTTAATGGACCTATCAATGCTCAATATCAGAAAAATAATCTATCTGAGTTTGGTTGCTTTACTCACGCTTGACCAAACATATCATTGTCTTCCTCGTCAGATTGAATACGTGCAGGAGGGTCTAGGTCCACCTGGACGTGGGCCCTAAGCTTCCTATGCTGAGTGGCTTCCTTCATAAAAACCTTAGTCGCGCTAATTCAAAGACAGTTGTTAATCAACTCATGCTAGGATATAGCGCAGACGTACCTGACTATTCTCTCGAGGGGACGTGGCACCAAAGATGGGGGCTTAGTGACGCTGAGGGACGGAATAACGAGGCTACTACAAAATTATGAGGCAAGGGTATAATACATAGTCACAATACTCACCTTTTACTTCTTTCTAGCGGAGTGGTTCGCCGATTTTGTAGCACTGGTGGGTTCGGGTTCGAGTTGAACGGTGCGTTCATGGGCGGTGGATTTGGGTTCAAGTCGGGCGCGATGCGGATACTAGGTAGTAAAGTATAGGCTTGCCCGAGCACACAGTCAAAGGTGACATAGAAAGAATTACTGCCGGGAGTAAATTCTGGTTCGTCGGACATTTAGTCGCGCTGCGAAGAGTAGTGTTGGAGTAGTGGCGAATGGTTCCAGATGAAAGGCTAAATGTAACCTAGATATAGCTTCCGATGACGCGTTGATCACACATGATCACACTTGCCTAAAAGGGATGGCACTGACAACTTGACAAGTTACTTCCACGGCTCGCCTTGCGCCAGAGTTCATGCTACCGGTATGTTCGAACTCGGTCTGCCACGTAGAGTCGCTCTTACAAGATAATGAGTGTGTACTCACCCGTATGTCCCCTACACCGTGAGTCAAAGGGCTTTGCCGATTGTGAAGGGCAGTATTGAAATGCCCTCCGTCATAGATTCATAACTGTAACCATCACGCTTCCTACAAATTACCACTGCTCACTATTCGTCAGGGCTCGTTCTGGTGATACATTCGGACTCGCAGTGTCGGTCTACGAGATAATGCGCGTGTACCCCCCTACGCCCCCTACGCGGTGAGTCAAAGGGCTTTGCCGATTGTGAAGGGCCTTCGGGCCCAGTCAATACTTAAACGCCCTCCGCCATAGATCCATCATAGTAACCGTCTCCGAGTCTGATCCTATGTCTAGTGAGCTGGCTCCCGTGATGCTCCAGTTCTTACCTCACGGTCATATGCTCAGCGGCAGGTCGATACCAAAGAAATGCCAGGACTCCTTCCGTATCAACGGATGAAATCTCCAACATTGCCACTGAGGCAATACATCGTGTTCTCGAAACGCACGGTAGCCAGCACAAGAAAGATGTAACAAATTTGAAGAACGACTTCAAGCATTTGAAGGTTGATTTGTTTTCATATACTGCCCGATGTTCGCTGAATCTCGCCAACAGAGCTTCGCCGCGTCGAAGGAGGACCTTGAACAATATCATGCTACCCTAGATGAGAAAATTGCCGCGCTCGACAAGAAGTATGAGCGCTGGTATGACGAAACAAAGAAGACAGCCGCTGATACGAATGCGAGAATGGACAGTCTCGAGGACCAGCAGGCAGAATCCCTCAGAGTTCACGATGAGCTCGCAAGCAGGATTTCGCGCGTTGAAAGGGAAGCCGCGAAGGCGGTTTTTACTCAGTGTAAGTGAAATCGATTAATCACCTTGTCCGCATGTTCAAAAACATACACAGGTGCTATTGAAGCGAATAATCAGCGTATGCATATGGACGCGAAAGTTTACGTCGAAGAAGGCCTTCATACAATTTCCAGAGATGTCGAAAGAATCTCGACGGACTTGGAGCATGTGTACAATAACTCTTCCTCCCCTTCGAACAACCAGCACATTGCGATGGACGATTTCGCGACGTCCCCTACCGACAGCGCTGATAAGACGCTTGGAAGCGAACTTGTAACGGCAAATTGGACGCCACTCAAGTCCGACGACGCTACAATTCCTAGTCATGGGGTCAGTATTTGCACATTACTTGAACAATGATTTAAATTTCACCCAGTACCGCAAGAATATCTCCAATCTGTTCATGGAGTCGCTCGACTCCGAAGATGAGCTCGCGCCCACCCTAGACTCGAAACTGCCCGCCATCGACCAGACACTTCGGGCAGTCCCCGGCATGTCTCTCTCAGATAACGGACCAGAATTGTTCGAGGCACTTCAAGACCAACATACACACGGTGCCACACCAAGCAATTCTTTCACCAGCGATGAAGAATCAGATTTGGGACCGATTCAGGAAACCTTCACCAGAGAATTAGATCATTCAGATGAGGGGTTCGGGTCGCCTAGCGACCAAGATATGCAGCTCACCCACCCAGACATGTTATCGACGGCTCGAGAGGAAGATGTAGGGCTCCACTTTCATCAGGATACGCCGCCCGCGCCCGTTGTTAGCGAGGGTGCTGGCCTTGCCGAGGATGCGGGGGCCCAGATGGACCCACAGGATTTGCCTTCCATCGATAATCTAGAAGATCCGTCTGTGGATACGGGAGCTGCTGATGACGCCACGGGCGTGAGTGTTGAGGGTGAAGAAGATTACGCCTTGCACACTGACCAGGATTCGCGGGTGTCGGTGTCTGGGATAGGCTCTTCGTCTGTGGTTATTAGTGAGGTGAAGCTGATTGTCGACCTTGCCGAGAGATGGCTGTCGGCGCGATTCGATTCTTTAAAGGTACGTACAAGGTATAATGCCAGTATTTTCGCTTTCGATCCCTTCTAGAATCCCGCAGTCTTGCTCCGGACGATGTCTTCCTCAGTTTCATGGCCGCTTATCCGTTTCGCACTTGCTATCTTAATGTTATTACTCATCATATTGTATGGTTCTCATCTTTCCGCGTATGAACGAGACACTAGTCTTATTGAGAAGTCCTTCCTTCAATATTTATAAATTTCATACTTATATATATCACAACAATCATGAACAACAATACTCGATTTCATTGCGCAAAGGATACAAGAAGACAACATACAAATATATCGATCTGATACGAAAAACACTGGCGCCAGACTGTCAACCGCCGATATCTTGTTTCTGAGGACTTGCATTGTTAGTGCCAGGTGCAGTAGGCTAAGAGGAAAATGACTCACCGCTTCCAAATACAACGTCGTCCAGAGCTTCCTTCTGCCGAGAGCTCACTTTTGACCACCACACGCATCCTCTCCCAGGAAACATACTCGGATGCTCCACCAATGTTATCACCCCACGGCGTCGTCTCTGCTGGGCAGAGGGATCGTTGTCGAGCTCTTCATCGCTGTCGTTGTTGAGCTCTTCATCGCTGTCGTTGTTAACAGGGATACCAACCTCGCCGGTATAGACACGTTTAACCTGTAAATATAGAAGACAATGCAGCAAAAAAAGAGAAGGACGAACCGCCTACGTCAACCAAGTTAGAGCACCCCCTCCCCCCAGGTAGAAAGCACGCACCTCACTGAACACGCTGGCTAGTCCTGCTCCGATGGGTATGAGTGCGGCGTCGTCATCAGCTTTCCTCGCCCTGGGGTCAGTCATTGTCATTGTCGTCATTGGTTCTTTCCTGTCCTCGTCCTGAAGGTCCTTCTTGTGATTCAAGAAATTTGTTATCCACATCATTGTCGGAAAAATATCGAAAGACGAACCGCGGCACAGTGAGAGCCGCGACGGGATATCGATATCCGTAGTGACTGGTGCCTGGGAAACCGACTCGACACCATGCGCAAATGTGTCCAAGAGTATCGGCACCAGGAATGCCCCAGCTCCTGCCTATAATAGTCAAGTTAGGTAGATGCCTCTGCGGTCAAAATCACATACATTTGGAATCCGCGCTCTCGACTACTCATACCAGTGTCGGAGTGAACCTGCTTCAACACTCAGACGCATTAGCAAACGCTAGGCGAAGGATGGGGTGAACGCATACTATCATATCCAAGCTTTTCGTGGTTTTCTTCTCGTCATCAGCAGGTGCTGAGGTATTGCTCTTGCTCTGTCTTCTTGGCAGTTTTGGGTCTTGGCACGTGCCAGAAGCGGTCCAGGCAGGCTGTCAATGCAGGTGGTTATCGTCGCATTGGACGGCTGTGACGACAATCAACATACTCATTGTCGTTGTTGCCGGCCCCGTCGTCGTGCTCATATTGGTAAATCTGGCGGCCAACCGCCCTGGCGAATCCAAGTCAGGGAATTCCGCGCTGGCGAGACATTTACTCAGATGAGTGCCGGATGAGTGGTAGGCAGTGGAAACAAGTGAGGGGGGGAGACAAGTTGGAACTTCACCAAAATCAAAAGCAAACATGCACGTGGTCGTGGTGGATCGCGTGCGGGCGCACAGACCACATGCCTCGGACCGGTTTAATACCCGAATCCCGTTTGCTCTCCCCTCCTTCCCATTCACGACAAGGTCGCAAAGGACATGGAGGACGATGTCCTAGTGTGGGATATCTGAATATATTGCGGGTACTGGATTTTGCTTGGTATGCAGTATCTACGAGGTATAGAGTGTATGCCATGTGCCGCCAAAGTGTCAGTATACACCGCACACTACGAGCATACCTCGCATACCAGAGCATACTGATTATACAAATGTGAGTTTGCTGATCAGTGACTCAAGATTGCCAGACATGTTTCTGTCACGACATTGGGCATGATGTCGGGATTTCGAATCCTTAGAAAGAGAGTGACCCATCCGACATCCCAGTGGACATCAGATATCCTGAAGGATATCTCAGTGGACGTCGGATATCCTGGAGGATATCTCAGTGGAGGTCGGATATCCTGGAGGATATCTCAGTGGACGTCGGATATCCTGGAGGATATCTCAGTGGATGTTAGATATCCCAGTGGACGTCGGATATCCCAGTGGATGTCGGATGTCCTAGAGGATATCCTAGTGGACGTTGGATATCCTGGAGGATATCTCAGTGAATGGCGGATATCCTGGTGGACGTCAGATATCTCAGTGGACTTCGGATATCCCAGTGAACGTCGGATATCCCAGTGGATGTCAGATGTCCTAGAGGATATCCTAGTGGACGTTAGATATCCTGGTGGACGTCGGATATCCTTTAGGATATCCTAGTGGACGTTAGATATCCCAGTGGACGTCGGATATCCCAGTGGATGTCAGATGTCCTAGAGGATATCCTAGTGGACGTTAGATATCCCAGTGGACGTC
>QLPD01000157.1:0-29185 GCA_003314085.1 Hymenopellis raphanipes
TTTAGGCTACTTTACACTCCTCAACATTAATAGGTATCTCGCGCGCGAATTACGGCGGTACAAGGGTAAGGACACGTTAGCGGTACGACCCAGCGCCTTCTGGCGGGAGATTAGGACTTCGGCCTGGACCTCGGCCGTTCGGTCATTCGGCTGTTCGGCATTCACCATATGGCCTCTTCGTGGAATGTCCGGCCACTCTTCAAACTATCCTCAGCCTTCAGGACCTTTCTTCACGTTGGAGTACTGGCTACTCACATGTATTCTGAGGCAATAATAAAAGTTTGGCTCGGATTCTTGTTCCTTAGTTGGCTTCCCCTACTGTAAGGAGCTGTGGCCAGATGATCCGGAGGCAGTCCATCAACATTCAATCTTGGCAGTCACCACCATGACCAGGACCTCCGGGCTCGTCCTCCAGTCGCCATACGAGCTCTATATGACGGCTTTTACACCTCACCATCCTATGCACTCGGCTTTCCGCTGACCCCGGTATGTCTCGGCGGGTGCGGGTAAAAGGCGACGTGCTTTGAGATCATTGAGTCGTGTCTGAAGGCGGTGTAAACGCTGCCTTGCCCTTTGTCCTTTTTCAACGCACTGGCACGGTGCTGTTAGCTGCTGTTGTGCTACTTTTGGAACCAGGCCACCGCGTGCCTTGCATGCCGTTTCCATTGTTCGGAGCTGTTGTTTCCCTGATTCTATAAAGACGACCCGTCGCATGCAATCGATATCCATTCCTCCCACCAACATCCCCTAACATGTAAGCGATCCTCTGTATCTGCTGTCAAAAAACTCATTAACGTTTTTCTTATTTGTCAGGAACTCTGACACCCGGCGCATCCAATTCCACAGTACGTTATTTGCTCAGGCGCTTGTTTCCGGCTCATCGTTTTCAGTCGACTCTGTATCTGGTCTTCCAGCCTTGTCGCCCTTCAGAACACTGGACGTCTGCGTTACAGCAGCTGAATCAGAAGCAGGTCGCACCTCCGCCGTCCGACGGCGTGAAGGTGCAGACCCGACATGGCAGGAGAATCTCCCATGGTGCGCCATTTCTTTGCTTCTTTCCGCGTCCGACGCTTAACATGCTTTACTATAGGCTACCGCTGTCCGACTTTTCCCTCGTCCGATTTGACGTTACCCAACGCATACCATGGACCAAATCTAGTCGCGTCATCGCGTCCAGCAATCCGTTGCGCCTCGATCAGCTGATACAGCTTCAAGGGCACGACCACCTCGATCGCGATCATGGTAGGCAGCCTCTCCTCCTGTCCTTCTACACACTCAGTCTGCGTACAGCGATCCGCCTACCTCTAACATTGACCAGGTCCAAGAAATCCGAGGCAGTACTGGTCTTAAACATCCGGGAACTATCGACGAAAAATTCGGTTACCCGGGAAGCAGCGGCATTTGTCCGCCGGCAAAGCTCCAGCAGTATCGATAAGCCTGTGTCCAGCGACCTGGTGGAATCCTCGACGATAATGCAGCTCGGCGCTGCTACCCCGAACGTCCATTTCCTCACTGTAGACAACATCACTTCTGCAGACACTATCAGTGCCAGTTCATGACATGACTTGGCATCAGCGCTCGACAGATAATGTATCTATCTTAACTGTATCATCTCTGCTATGTACTCATTGCTCGCTCTCATATGCTATCGGTCGTGACTGGTCGGCTTTTTTACTTCTACTTACTATGATCTTATCGCATGTTTATCTACATGTGTCCACAATGTTACTATGTGGTTACGGCCCGCTCGCATCGCAAGTCAGTAAGGTGGAGATAAAACGCGAACACGAGAAAGTCGTGCCGTGGTACTTACAGTACAGTGAGGAGTTAATCATGGTTGAGTCGGAAGCGAGTACAAACGACAAACTTGCACCTCATACTTTGTTTACCCTGTTTACTTTTCTGTGTGGACAATGAACATCCACTGACAAAATCTCCGATTTCAGCGAGGACCAAGAGGATACAATCACTACCTGTTTTCAGAATTTCAAGGCGGGAAACGGTTTGAAGGTTTCATAATATATCCTAAATCCTGAAATGCAAGGTACTTGAGATAACACTGTAAAAGTACTAATGAATGCCGGCCCCCGGACATCTGTGGCGCAGCCTGTCCAATTCTAAGCGGAGTTCACCACGAATATGAGTTCGAAGGAGAAGAAGAGTAGCGTGTCGATAACGCATAACGAGAATGGTACTTAAAGGTTCAATAAGAGGTAACCGTCCATGTCCTTAGCTGGTGGTGGAGAAGATGATATATAGTAAATCGAGACGCTCAGCGTCGCTCGGCTTCGAATGATATTGAGTTTGTTCAGTCATGGATGCCATTAAGCAAACCCCCGTGAAACAAACATAATCATACAATATAGGAGTACAAGGAGCATTGTGAGGACTGTGTTACTGTGGTGTCCTAAAATTTCTCTTTATTTCGAAACCTCACAACGGGTTCTTCAAATTCATTGTCCTAGTCCCGACTACCGACTTCAGATTCCTTCGGCGACTGCGCGTCGGCCTGCTCATCCTCTTGCCCTTGTTGGGGAAGCCTTTTCCGACGTTTCTTGCCCGTATCAACTCTGGATCCCTCCGCCTGCGCCTGCTCTTTCGCTTGACGTTGTTCTTGCATTCGTCTTATACGCCTTCTCTCCAGTTCAAGGTCCCTGCACAGCGGAACTTGAGATGCCAGCCATGCGTCCACTTCCGCTTGCTCTTTACTTTTCCCTAGCTGAGGAGGCTGTTCCTGTACTTTGAACGTAAGCTCAAGTGGCGGAGCTTGAGTCGAAGACGAGCAGACAGGATCAGCCACGACGACATCTGGGACCGCCTCAAGCTGGGGCAAAGTGGGTTCCGTGCGCGATCGTACTAACCTCGCCCGAGGTGTGGATGGCGTCTGCGGAGGGACAGACGGCGCACGAGCCCGACGACGGTACGGACGCTTACGCTTGACAGGCGCAGGCGAAGGCGAAGCCGGAGCCGAGCGTGCCGCTAACGGCGGCGGCGAAGGCACGACAAGAGGTACATCCTCGTTATACGGTGGGATAGTAAACTCTACATCAATAACCACCAACCCTTCTCGACGCGCGGTTTCCCTGGCCGAGTCAAAGGCGGCGATGAGAAGACGCCCGACAGATTCCCAGTAAGTCTGTTCCTTCGCCGAGAGAATATTCCAGTACTTTCCCTCCCAGCGACTGCCGGGCAATCTAGAGAGGGTGAAGAGACCACGGTAGTTGGGAGGAGCTTTATATGGTAGTCCTCTCCAATGGAACACAAGAGCTTGTCCAGGTGTCATGGTGTGTAGAGGTAGGTCAACAAAGATGGGGTGGAGCGAAGAGGGTTAAGTGGTATGAGGTGTGGTGGTAGTCATTAACAAGGAGGATCACTGGGTTTGGACGCGTTATATAGTTTTGGGCCTGCGCCGATCACGTGAGTGCGTCCACTTCGAGACGAATGTCATTGTTGGCGCAGGCCAATGGGATGAGACGAAAATGCCACAAATCCCATGTACGAGAAAATGGTCGTGATTTGGTATGTGTGGCGCCAAATTGTTCCCAGGCCAAACTGAAATGAATAGTATTAAAGAGGTGGATTCAAGAAAGGAAAGAAGTTACCTAATCGTTTAAATGGAGCCGTATATTCTAGTGTGAAATCGATCGATGAGTTTGGAGTTCCCATAGAGGACCTGCTCTTGTATCCAGCCTGATATGTGCGTGCACAACATGTGGCGCTTAGAGAAGGCTGTGTATGAGATGTTATCTGAGACGCGATTACGGATGCCGATACGGAAATCCAGTCGTCCGGTCTGCAGAAACGACGTTGGTGTACGTAGGAGGCAGGATATTAACCATCTCTTGGAAAAGCATACCTAACTAATAAGGAGCATTGACCTAACAGAGTTCATTCAGTTTTCATTTTGGAGAGTACACTTGGGCGACATACCAGCCGTCCAACTCGACAGGAGAAAGCAGGCACAACCTAGTTGACTGGTGAGTCCAGCCGGCCATCGCGCCAACATAAGACCCAAATTCCGACCCGCGTGTTCGTAACCTTTGAAGTCACGTCATTCGAAAGCTGGTGCAGGCAAAGGCTCTGCTTGTCGCCTGATAAAACCCCGGGGATAGAAACACACATAACTGTCGGAACAAATGAAAAAGAATACATTTCCGACGGATTGCAATACAAACCGGTGAATGTTTCCGAAAGAACAAAGAATATGTTCAAACTTTTCGGAGTGCCTCGCACTAGACACTTCTCCCGCAGAAGTGGCAACATTCGTCGCCCTGTGTCTAGCGTCTGCAGGTGTACCGGCGATGCCCTCATATGATGTTCCAGAGGGACAGTAGTAACGCTGAGGCTCAGCGACGACCATTGGGTGGGGTGAACATCATTCAGTTCATACCGACTAGCAAGATGAAAGTCGTCATGTAAGTGATATGGTGGTTGACATTGCGAGTAGTGACTACAGCAATAAGCTTTGCGAATGAAAATATATGTTGAGAGAAGACATACCCCACGTTTCAAAATGTAATTCGTGATACTTAGCACTCCCGGTATTTAAGCGGACTGTGTGGCTCAAGTGTGGCTCGAGGTGACGTTGAATCTGGCGGTGTCAGTGGATGTAGCAGTGAAAGCATGAAAGGGTCAGCCTCAGAAAGGGAATCGGGGGCGGGCCGATGTTCCGCAGCTTGATCATTAACGTGTAGTTTGCATTGACGACAAGCAAAATATAACCGCGTCTCTCCCGTTAAATCATCTCATACTTCTTTTAAGGAACCCCTTCTTTGCAAGCCTTTGAGTGGGAAGTAAGTTCGAAGTTGTTGCTTTTCATCTTCCTCCAGTCTGACGCGTCCTTGCAGCTCCAATGTCGGAAAGTAAGCCCACGAAGCGGTGTCCCACCTGCGCGCTCCTATCCCTTCATCCAAAGGAGGCTTATTCCAAGCGCACTGCGCGTGTCGAGGAGCTCCTTCGGCGCAACAGCCCCCCACTTGATGCAGAGCTCGCCGACTTTCGTCTCGTTGTCGATAACGCGCCGGAGATCATCCGGGACCTCGATGAGAAGATTGTCCTTGCGAGGGAGATGCTGGACAATCTCGTCCGGGCCCGTAGTCAGGCAGAGTCACACTTGGCCGACGCCAAATCCCTCATCCACCCCATGCGCTCCCTTCCTTACGAGGTCGTAGCGGAAATGTTTTCGCATTGTGTTCCCACCTGGACCATGGACGAAAGCAGCACCAAAACTCTTGATCCGCGTTCAGCACCATGTACGTTAACTCGTGTCTGCTTTCGCTGGCGACATATCGCCCTGTCATTGCCAAAACTGTGGACTTACATCGGGTTGAATTTCGAGGAGTTCGACGGACACACTTCTCGTCAGTTGCTCTACAGGTTGGGAGTCTTCTTGGAGCGCTCTAAAGGCCTGCCTTTGTCCGTATATATTTTCAGCCTTCGAGAAATCAATGAACACCCGCTATTTCCGGTCCTGGAGGTCACGATACCGCGTTGGAAACAACTCACTACATGCATTCCGCATGTATCATTGCAGTCACTCTGTGGCAATATCTTCTCTTCCCTCGAAACCCTCGTTCAAAGCTTTGATGCAGAAGATGACTCAGAATTTGCAACGGACGTTTCAACATTCAATCTCACCAGTGTGCCAGTCCTTCGTGCATTTAAGATGGATCCTGATGTTGCATGGCAAGCGCTTGACCACATCCATCTCCCATGGTCCAAGTTCACCAGGGTTATCGACTTCCCTGCTGACGATGGAGATGCCTACAAGTACCTCGAGAAAATGATCAATTTGGAGGAACTCGCCGTGTTCATATTGAACACTGGGGGATTGACCTGGGAACCACCAGTCTCTCTTCCAAACCTTCTGCGGCTCACTCTCACAGAACGACAAGGTTCGGGTCCCGAGGACTTGCAAAAGTTTTTCTCCATCCTAGATATCCGTTCCCTATTCGACCTCAGTCTCGCTTTCCAATCCAGTGACAACAGAATCTATCATTTCCCTCAACTTCAGCTCAGGGCGAAAGAAACATTGACCAAGTTGTACATTTCTTGCGCCATGACTCGTAATCCCGACAATGTTCAGAACCTCTTACGCTTCTTATCCGACACGCCGTGTGTCGAAAGCTTCCACGTCGTCAGCGATGACATGACGGTCGACTTCTTTTCTGGGTTGAAAGTATCCCCAGGCTCGTCGCCGCTCTTGCCGTGCCTTCGCATACTTGATATCAGCCACTGCTTTTGCGACGATGCGCTTGCTGAAGACTCATCAATAATCTATGACATGTTGCAATCCAGATATGCTGGGGCCATGACGTCCCCCGGGCCCTCCAGCACATCTTCTTCCGGAAATCCTACATCCGTCGTGACCTTCTTGGAGACTGTTCGCGTTCCACGTTGGTTATATTTCGAAGATGATGATCGTTGGGAGGAGATCTGTTGCAACCTGAAAGTGGAGAGCGCGATAACCATGCAGGATGACGATTCGGACGATGAGCAGTCTGATAATGAAGAGTAAGCGATTCATTTTTTGAATTTGAGCCCGGCAGAATACAAGTTTCAAGTATGTACCGCGCAGTGTAGCCTTACATGATACCAGATATCTTTCATTGCATTCATGCTTGATCTCTTCCTGGGCACTTAACACTCCTGTATTTGAGCACACTTCGTAGACCGAGGTGACACTGAATCTGGCGGTGATGTTCAGGCAAGCCCGAAAGGGCCGGACTAAAGGGAATCGGGGAGCGGGCCGACGTTCCGCCTCTTAGAACCTGATCTGTGAATCCAACGTAAACGAAGAGGCATATACTCGCATTTTTGCAAAAATTTGCGCGCAAAGTAAATTACAAGTTGTTGGTTTTCATCTATGTGCCCTCTAACGCGTCTTTTCAGCTCAAATGTCGGAAAAGAAACCTGCAAATTCATGCCCCACCTGCGCTCTCCTATTCCTTCACCCAAAAGAGCCACAGACCAAACGTACTGCACGGGTTGAGGAGCTCCTTCGTTGCAACAACCCCCCACTCGACGCAGAGCTAACCGACTTTCGTCTCCTTGCGAAGAAAGGCCTCGAGATCTTTCAGGACCTCGATGAAAAGATTGTGCTTGCGAGGGAGATGCTAGACAATCTCTTACAGGCTCGAAGCCAGGCCGAATCACACTTGGCCGATGCCAAGTTCCTCATTCATCCCATGCGCTCCCTTCCTTACGAGGTCGTAGCGGAAATATTTTCGCATTGTGTCTCCACCTGGACCATGGACGAAGGAAGGATTACATGGCCCGGTCTCTCCAGGACCGCCCGAATTGTCGGAAACAGCGAGCCGCTTGATACGCGCTCAGCCCCATGGACGTTAACCCATGTGTGCTCTCGCTGGCCCTGTCATTGCCAACCTTGTGGACTTACATCGGGTTGAACTTTGAGGAGCTTGACGGAGACACTTCTCATCAGATGTTGAGAGTCTTCTTGGAGCGTTCTAAAGACCTGCCCTTGTCGGTATATCTTTTCAGCTTTCGAGAAATCGATGAACATCCACTTTTTCATGTCCTGGCGGCCACGATACCGCGTTGGAAACAACTCAAGATATCCATCCCACTCGTGTCATGGCCATCACTCTCTGGCAGCATCTTCTCTTCCCTCGAAACCCTCGTCCAAAGCTATAATGCAGACATTGACTGGGAATTTAATTCAACATTCAATCTCGCTAGTGTGCCAGTCCTTCGCGCATTTAAGGCGGATCCTTACGCTCCATGGGACGTGTTTGACCACATTCATCTTCCATGGTCCAAGTTCATCAGGGTTATCAACGTCCCTACTGATGATATCGATGCCTACAAGTATCTTGAACAAATGACCAATTTGGAGGAGCTCACCGTGCTCGTAATGAACCCCGCCGGGGAACCGATCTGGCATATACCGGTCTCTCTTCCAAGCCTATTACGGCTCACACTCAAAGAACGAGATGATCCAGATGCCAAGGATTTGCAAAGTTTTTTCTCCATTTTAGAGATCCCCGCCTTGTTCGACCTCCGTCTCGATTTCCAATCCGGAACCCATCATTTCCCCCGTCTTCAGCCGACGACACAAGACAGGTTGACCAACTTGTCCATTTCTTGTGCCATGACTCGTGATCCCGGCAATGTTCAGAGCCTCCTACGTTTCTTATCGGACACTCCGCGTGTCGAAAATTTTCAACTCGTCGATAAGGAGATGACGGTTGATTTCGTTTCCGCATTGAAAATATCCCCAGCGTCGTCGCCTCTCTTGCCGTGCCTTCGCATGCTTGATATCAGCGACTGCTTTTGCGACGATGAGCTTGCTGACGACGAATCCGTAATCTACGACATGCTGCAATCCAGATATGGCACGGGTGTGATGTCCATATCTCCTCCTGTCAATCCCACATCCGTCGTGACCTCCTTGGAGACTGTTCGCGTTCCACGTTGGTTATACTTCAAGGATGACGATCGTTGGGAGGAGATCTGTCGCAACCTGAAAGTGGAGTGTGGGATTACCATGAAGGACGACGGCTGGGACGTCGAGCTGTCTGATATTGAAGACTCCGACTCCGACTCAGAAGAGTAACACTTTGGATTTGAGCGCAAGAGAATACGAGTTTCATGTACGTACCGCAGTACAATCTCTTCACCTTCTGTCATATGGCCGGCTCGCTTTCTGGAAGCAAGATCGTAGAAATCATTGACTAGAAGTGATCACAGTACAAAACATCGATGTTTGCAATGTGTAATATAAGTATATAAGAGCCAGGAGTAACTTGTAGCGCTACATATCAACCAAGGATGCATATTTATACAGGTATCACATACACGGGCACCCGGCTACCTTCCCCATCAACAAACATCTGCAGCACAGGCGCGAACCTCTTCTCAATTTTCACACCCGTGTCCCTAAACTCAAAGGCGCGAATCATAAACGCCAACAGGACCTTGAGCTCCATAAGTGCTGTTCAACCACGAGATCAATAAGGTACAAGCAGCGCGGAGAACAACACAACCACCTACCCAGTCGCCAACCAATACACACCCTTGGCCCGTCCAAGAAACTCGAGATGTTGCCATACGGTCCATGCGGCAGCTGATTGGGCGGCGGCACCCCGCCTGGGACGAGCCACCGTTCGGGTTTGAACACTGGGCCATCCGGACCCCAGACGGCTGGATTGGTGTTCACAACGGTGAAAGGGACGACAAAACGCTGCGTACACGTTAACCACGGTCTTGAAATGCTCTGTGGGGAGTACTTACATCGCCCGCCTTGACCGTCAGGCTTGTGACGGTCTCGCCGTTGGAAAGGGTGATGGGTGCTGAGAGAGGTATCACATCGGCCTGGGTGGCGATGCAGTCCCGATCATGTGCGGTGGGATGAAGACGGAGACTGAAGCGAGTTAAAGGGCATGACTTTATATCATGGACAAGACGTACGCACCCTTCGCGTACGACAGCATCGAGGTATTCCAATTTCTCGAGCGCGTCATAATCGCTGATGTCTACGTTTTGCAGTTCGAGTCGCAGTTTGGTTTGGGCATCCGGATTCTGTACCAAATCAAGCATAGTCGCTGCTAGTGTCCCTGTTGTCGTTTCGTGCCCGGCCATGCTAAAGTTCGTGTGCGATCAGCGACACCAAGGGCACAAGTAAGGAGACGATCTTTACATGAAAGATACAATCTAAAAAGTTCAGGCAATCAGTAGTCGACTCGATCTCTAATTTCAGGAGCTTACATTCTGTAGCATCTGATCTTTTGTCAAAGCAGAGTCCTTTACCAACAACGACAAGATATCATTGCCACCCGCCATATCGCCATGTTTCTCGGAAAGCAACCTATTGCCGATGTCCAGTATGATCTTCTTCGCGATGCCGTCTTCATGCAGCGCAGGTATCGGCAGCTTAAGCGCCCAAGGGAACATATCGATAATGACGGGCGCCAAGAATCCCGGGAACTTAGACATGTTCTGTACGTCGTTGTGCCATGTTTCACTTATGGCCTTGGACTCGGGACTGTTATGGTCGAACTTCTGTCCAAATCCGACACGTGAAATGGCCTCTAGCCTGATAGAATATCAGCTTGTGTCGGCGGACAGAGGACAACAAACACAGACGTGCAGGGCGACAGGTAATCGTAGAGGTTGATTTGCATAGGACCGGAGTCTTCGTTCCTCTCAATGTCCGCCGTTAGACGAGCGACACACTTCGGAAGCTGTCAGACAAGAGATACAGCCTGAACAATACGTGACATACCTTCTCTGCGCACTTGACGACGTCCTCAGTCATCCCCTTAACGGCAGTCGCACTAAGGAGTAATCTTGGTTAGAGCACCAAAGCAGCAAAAGACACGACAACACACGTGAACGCGTGCGACACCATTCTCCGAATGTTCTTGTGCTCCTCGCCTTCCGCCCACACGAGCCCGCGTCCGCCAATCTTGATGATGAGCGGAAGCAGTGCATTAGATTTGACTATAAGTCGGGGTTATAATAGGTGTATTCGGACGAGAATACTGCGCTCACTGTACGTATACGCGTTCTGGAATATGTGGTTCACGGCGATAACATCGGAGACGATTACGAGGTCGCGTCTGAAGAGCGCTGCTTTGATCCTGAACACAGGCCCAATACTGATAGTCCAGCGAAAGTATTCGGCACAGATTTCAGCATTGAAGATCCGCAGTTCATGGCCCCACAAGAAACTTGCTTCTTCCAATGGCTACCATCAATGAGTGGCAGAGTACAAGAAACAAGGACACTGCGTACCGCACTGGGAAGGAGCACCAGCGGTGACTTCTTCCTTCGAACGGTAAATATCGCGAGAAGGAGCACGGAGAGCGCGATAGTTTCTGCGAGCATCGCTACAGAGTTCGTGATGAAGATGAAGGACGGAGGAAACGAGTGTGCGGTCCTTTAAGTGGACATCATCATCACCATCAATTTGGCAGGTGGATTGTTTTAACTTTGAGCGCTGAGCGCTGATGTCAGATACGATGCTTGAAGTGATCGTGAATCCCACACTTCCGGCCTGGCCTTGGGCGCTCGTACTCAAAACACCCTGGTATTGTCACTCTCAGCAGTAAAAACAACATTATCAATACCAGCGCTTACCTCGTGACTATACATCACAGGGCGGGTGTTATTGAAGCCGCTCCTAATGCTCACTAAACCTATCCACGTCAAACGTCGAAACTCATAGTAACAGCTATCACTATTGGGGACGTAGTAGACATTTTGATCCTTCTAACCGTTTTCGACGGCGGCAACCAGTGACGCTAATGGCGCCGGTCCTCGTTGTCGTTGTCGTGCACGGTGATACCGCACACCATTTTCAATGCGCCGCGGACGTCCTTCCACCGTTCGTGGCCATCGTAATATAGCCAACGGGGGACTTGCACGGTTTCCAAGTAGACACAAGCTGATAATGCATCCTCAGAGTAGGTCCCCGTCTGCTTTGGGCCGCCCGCCCTTGCGAAAGCAGGATATCTCGATTTCCGGATTCCATACATGAGCGTCCGGTCGTTGTTGAGGTCGGCATCGCAGCCACAGCCACTAATGTCCAAGACGCGAAGGCGCAGCAGTCTCGGTAATGTCGAGGAGATTATGAGCCCGGTCATGAAGGCTATTGTCATCGCACTATCGGAGAGGCGAAAGTCTTCAACTAATGCGGCATGCGACAAGAAATGCAGGTGATTTCGTGTATTGTCGCAATGCTGACTCATGGCGCACGAAATATCCAGTTTGGACGATTTGTTGGTGGCGCTGGCGGAGATCTGATTGGGGAAATGATGGACACGGTAAGGAATGGATGCGAAAGAGAGTTTAAGGTGACCAAGGGCAGGAATGTCAAGTATGGAGAAGAAGAGTTTAACAGCCTTGGGCTCCGCCGACTCATCTTCGTCATTGAAAGATGAATAAGTTTCGGTAGCGAGACTTTGGCGTCAGGGACCACCACAGATGCGGTAAAGACAGGGCCAGGTCGCGCCACCGACGACAGACGTTGGCTAACGTCCAAGGGGGATAGCGGGGATCGAGCGAAGCTATGGTTTTGGACGTATCACACGTCGCGATACAATGCGAAAAGACTTTGGCAATGGCTTCCATCGGCAGAGTACGCATCGGATGGAGGAGGGCTTTCGCATCTGCGATATGGCGTTCTGCGTATTTGCGCGCCTGGATAAGATCTTGCAGCATTTCCCCAGCCTGAGAAACCTTTTGGTCAAGGTCCTGGGTAATGTCGGCAGCTTTATCGACGATGAAGCGGGAGTCGGCAAGCCCTGTGTCGAGCGGGGGGTCGCTACGACGCAGAAGCTCCTCGACGCGCGGAGTGCGCTTGCTTTGAGGAAATTTTGGGTGGAGTGAAAGAAGAGCACATGTGGGACATGGGTTCAAGGGAGTATTTGTGAACATTCAACCTGAAAGGATCTCTTAAGCCAAGGAAGAGAAATAGGGAAAGCCTATACCTCTTCAAGAGCGCTATATAAAGAGAGAAGACGTGTTCGAAAGGATTTTACCCTTCCTTTAGCTGTTATAGGAGAGTAGCTTCTTCAAGCCACATTTGAGCTTGGAGTTAGTGGCAAAAGAAACCAATGCGGAACTTCGGTCCGGGGACCGCAGTCAACACGCGGCTACACGCGGCTGTTGCGGCGCGTGTATCCAAAGTTGTTTAAGTACAACTATATCCAGCACGACAGGATAGCGGGAAGAGGCCTACAAGCATGACTCATTGAATTTCCTGGTATGTTTCACTGCTATTACCTTATCCGATGTTTGACAAACGCAACGAGTACAGCGGGAATCGTAGAATTGGACGTGAAGCATCAAGCGTGGATTCGGTGCCCAACGCAAAAAGTGGGGTCCCAGATTGAGGGATTTATGTTAAGCACTTTGCTCAGATTCATCCCCTCTTTCAATACTAATTCCTGCGAGAATTAACTTTACTGTAATAGTGTCAACCGATATCGTCCCCTCTTTTCCGTCATCAGGTCCAGTATGCACGGCTCGCCGTCATCGCGTCGCCGACGACAAACATCAACCGTTGTTATACAGTACCAAGCCCCTGCATGTTTGTTCTGTGCTTCATAACCACCAGCCTGAGGCTCGTACCGGATTTAGGATTCCCCCGTCTCCAGCGGCGACTCATAGATAATTCGCATGGAAGGGCGTCGCGAAGGATCATGCAGTCGGGTAGTCCTATCCCGTCATGTTATTGATTCAATTGTGCACAAAGAGCTTGGACTTCGGTCGAGCTGATCCTCGGCTACACACTCAGGTGCGTCTGAAGTTGGAAATACTTGTTAGCACTGAGCTAGCATGCGCAAGTAAAAGTTTTCTCAACACTATTCGGACTAGTATTACGATAAGTGTATCTTGACGCATGATCTACATTGCTTACTTTGTGTTCCTTTCAGAGATGCATCGGCTAGTATCGAGTTTATTTAGAATCCAGCGGTTGAACTTCATTGGTGATAAAGGCTCTCCTAACGTGCACCATCTCCTCAAGCGATGATTCGGCTCCGTACAGATTGAGGCTAGAAGCATGACGGACATGGTAACTATTCAAAACTCTAAAGCAACTATGAAGAGAATAGTAAGAGAAGGATGACACGGCGAGACATGAGGCACATCCTATTCAATAGATCACGGACAACTCCTCAGACGCGCTTATAACGGACTGACAGTCCTCCTATCCCCACCCAAAGTCTCCCACCATGTCGCAGCCACCGCGTACCCAACCGTCAATCCCAAACCACACCGTCCGCGGCTGCACCTGCGGCCACTGTGCCGGAGGATGGCTCTCCCCCCGCATGTCGTACCAGCTGCAATGTTCGTCCGCTCGCTCCCAAGTCCCCAAACATCCTGCTCACCGTCCCACAGGCCAAGCAGACTGTGCCCTAGTCGTCATGTACGCGAACCCCGACGAACGCACCTTCGACATGAACGTCGACCCCTCCGTCGCCGTCATGCTCCCATACAGCGAATACCTCCCCCGCGCGCGCTTCAGACAGGCCCTCCACCCCGGCTTCTACGGAGGCTACACCGCCGTCTTCCGCTCAGTCTTGGACATTCTCCAGCGCGTACCGGCAGTCCCGCTCACCGCGGACGCTGTTAAAGCACACGCGCTGGCCGACTACCCACAGGTTGTTGAGCACTTTTTCGCACAGGGCGGTCAGGTTGTGTATGCGCTCGATGCTATTACGGGTATGGCGAAAGACGAGTCGGAGCATGGGGAGTTTGATAAGAGCGGGGCAGCGTACGCCGCTTTGCCACAGTGCGACAAGGATTATGATTTCGGCCTTGTTAGGAAGAAGGCTGGGTTGTCTGCTAACAGGCGTTGGGGCCCGTATTGATTCTTGAAGCAAAATCGAGCTGAATGATTGCCAAAGTAGACATTTCTTTCTTGTTCAGGTTTTTGTACAGTGTGAATCTTAAAATTTCTGAATGATTTTGGGCTGGTGCCGCGGCGTGGATTGAGGCAACCAATGACGATGTGACAGCTTGGAAGCCAGTCGTTTAAAAAAACTTGATTAGCAACCTTCACAAGCGTCGTAGAATTGATCAGTGTGGCGATAAGTAATCTACCTAGATTGAACATGAAGAACTGGCCTGGAATACTTCGAAATCGTGATCCACCTGCGACCTTCACTCTCTTTTACAAGTAGGACTGCATTAAACAATTGCCGTTCGAGGAGGGGAAAAGACTTACTGCCATAGGCGGCGAGGGTGAGGTCGCGGAAGTAAGAAGCAGAGTATCAAAGTCCGATGCATGACTTCAATTTCGGCTACGTATGAGCATTAATGTTCGAAACTCTCATACCGATACTGTGCGGCGGCCAAACATCAACTACGGAAATAAATGTTTTGGAAATACATGTTTCTAATCATCAATGTCTCTCGTCGTAACGCCACATTCCAATTCTGCTCTTGATGTCAGCTCAAGAAAAGTGTCCGGCCACTCCGTTCTCGTCTGAACGTACAACCAACGCCGAAGCCGCACCGTTGTGAGACACCTACGATAACCCTCTGAATCCAACCTGGAGCCTACATCGATGCCAAATTCCGTCCCAGTCTCGTTCGGGGGTGAATCCGGTCCATCGCCAGCATCATGATTGGAAGCGTTGTCATTGAGAGTCTCCTCGCCGCCTTCCACTACAACAACTGGCAGTCGGGAAAACAACATCTCGAAGAGCTGATCGAGATCGCTGCCCAACGCAGGAGCTAATTCACATTTGCCAATGTCCAAGGAGCGTAGACAGGGAAGTCTGACAGGGGTCCCATCCGACCACTTGGTGATGTTGAGACCGCTCACGAACTCAACTGTCATCTCATCATCAATAAGGCGCAACGATTCGACGTGGTGGGTAAGGGTGAGGAAATCCAAGAGCAACTGCGTGTTCTCTTCATGTGAGTTCATCCCGCCGGTAATAGCCAGCGTAGTTAGGTTTCCAAGCGGCAACGGGGATGTCGGAAAGAGGGTGACTAACTCCGTCGAAAATTTGAGGGTGAGTTCAGACAAAGCGGGGATCATCAATACGGAGAAAAACTCTTTGCTACCGCCAGTGGCATCTTCAGTCTCGGTGATGGTAAGGCAACGAAGCTTCAAAAGCGAAACGACATCGCGGATGGGAGCACGAGTTTCGGTGGCAAGAACATCAAGTTTTTCCAAATTCGCCATGGTACGCAAATAATTCAAAGCCTCCACATCGAAGGCAGGAAAATCCGTGATGGAGGTAAGACGAGACCAAGGAAACGGGACATGTTCAAAGGCGCGCCATGGTTGATTGGTTATAACTTCAAAGTCCCGAAGGACAGGTGTCCACATTGGGTGAAAGACACCAACATTTGGGTCCGTATCGCTTAGCAGCCGAAGCTTTTGCAGGTTTAGAAAGCTATTTCCAGATAGGGACTGCAAGGACGTTGGCGGAAGGTCCACATCCAGGGACCTCCACCGGGCGATACTGACTTCAAGGACTGGGATTACTGGATGATCCGTGATGCTCCTCACAGTGCCGAGATAAACTTCCATGGGGAGCCCTCTGGAACGCTCGATAAAGAGCCCTGCTTTATACGCGCACTGGCGATCCGTGATATGTCCATCGTGCTTGTCAAAATCAAGCGAGAGGTGCGTCCAGAGCTGTGGCGTATTGAGCGCAAGCTGTCTCCAACGACGGCAAACAGCAGAAAAAAGCCAAGGTGCTCCCCGTGGGTCGAGTCCATCAAAGTCTTCAACTTGACAAGTCGTGGGGACACAATGACGAAATATCTCTGCGAGCAGTTCACTGGGGATGGAACGCACGGGATGGAGGATTGACTTGGCGTCCTCGAGACGCGACTGGGCTTGTTGGCGTGCTGAGAGGAGGTTCTCTAGCAATTCCCGTGCCTCGACAATCCTCGATTCCAGATCTTCGAGAGCAGTAAGCGTGTCCTCCGCAACCTTGCGAAAATCGGAAAGCTCCACGTCAAGAGGAGGATGGTTCTGACGGAGAAGTTCCGCTACGCGTGCTGTGCGCGGCTCGATGGTGTCTTTGGGCCGAAGAAAAGGAAGGGCGCAGTTGGGACAACGTCCAATAGTGTCTGTATCCGCCATGCCTGGAAACCAACTAGTTTCAGCTCGATGTCGCAAGATTTGAACCAGGTCTTTCACCTGTAATAGTATTTCGAGGTTCGGCGAGAATAGGCTTGCGCGGAGGATTAGTCTTTGATACGCTGCGCACATAATCGAGAGTACTCACTAACCCGAAAAGGACGCGTTTCCAAAGCGCGTTGACACCAAAATTTTCCCACAGAGTTCGCCGCAACCTATTCTGTCTTAGTTACGAGCTTCAATCTACGAAAGAAATCAAAATACCGGATATTCTGCCCAATAAGCGATACCTCTTATCAGTCTAAGCGTGTAGGAAGGTTCCAACTCAAGCTTAGATGATCGTCGAGGAGAAAGAAAGGAACGCCCACGTGCTACCGGAAGAAATGGCCGAATTCGGTAAACGCCTCTTCGAACATATGGTCATAGTTCCTGACATTATTTCAGCCTCCGTCCTGTTTCGAGAAAGATGGAGTTATTGGCGAGGCAGGCAGGTGTCCAAGACATCAATCTTACATGCAACCACTAGGGCTCTTTTCTGCTGTGCGCCGAGGTTTGATGGTGAAAGCCTGATCACCTTGGTAGTGCAGTCAGATAATGAAGGGAGTCAGACCGATAGCATTGGCCGATCCGAGCCGTAGTGAGCCGGCCAGCAATAGCAAGGCGATCATCATAGGTGTTGAGTCCTGCCCTTGAAGAAATTTCCTTCAGTCGCGCCCGTAAGGCCTGGTGCAGCCCTGCAGGTCGACTATGCGGTCGCCAGTATAATAAAGAGACATAAACCAACTCGCCGTCGTATACAGAGGCGTCAACGGTTCCAAAGGCCTTAATGATTCCTCCATCGAGTAAAAGGGCACCGTGGCGCCGTGGACCACCGTTTTCAATCCTGCATCGCGCCCAGTCCCCAATGTCGCTTTCTTTAAAAAATCCAACAGTGTAGGCCGCGTTCACGGCACAAATCGGTCAGACTGTTCTCTCTCACTGAATCCACGGTGGAGAGGCACTGACTCCATGGTGGTACCTGTTCGCGCCATTGCACGGTCACCCAGAGGGCCCATCACGGACGGCGAGAAGACATACGCAGATGGCTAATAATCCAGGTTACGCGTCTCTGTTGTCGTCGTCGGATGGCGGCGTGAACGCGTCGGTGGTGATGTCAATCACAAGTTGCTTTATATGCTGAGCTTGGTCAACATCAGAAAAGGACGAGGTACAAGAACTTGAGGTTCTAGTGAATAATCAAAGCTAGTAAACGTGTTATTAAGAATCCATGTCCCGCATAGTGACGCTACATTCCAGGTCTACCCTCGATGTCAGCTCAAGAAAAGCTTCCTGACAGTTCGTTCTCGTGTGAGTATACAACCAGCGTGGAAATCGCACTGTTTTAAGACACCTGCGCATGACTCTTGGATCAAAGTCCGTTCCAGTCTCTTTCGTGGCGGCACTCGGCCCATTGCCAGTGTTAGCATTGATTGTCTCCTTCACCCCCTGTTCCCCTTCCACCGTCACAACTAGCAGCCGGGAATATAACATCTCAAAGAGCAGGTCGAGATCTTCCGTAAGGCAAGGTGCAGAGACACTTTTGCTCATGTCCAAGAACTGCAGACATGGCAGCCTGGGAGACAACCCGTCCGCGATTTTATTGAGATTAAGGCCATCAGCAAACTCGACCGTCATGTTGACAACGTAAAGGCGCAAATATTCGACATGGTGGGTGAGGGTGAGGAAGTTTAAGAGATGCTGGGTGTTCTCCACATGCGACTTGAGATTGCAAGTGATATCCAGCTTGGTCAGATTCCCGAGCGGGACGGGCGATGTCGGGAAATGGAGCACCGATTTGGTGTAATATTCGAAGGTGAGTTCCGACAGGACGGGGACCACTAACGCTGAGAAGAACTCTTTGCTACGGCCGGGGGTATCGTCACACTCGGTGATAGTAAGGCGACGAAGCTTCGAAAGCGAAATGACATTGTGAATGGGAGTATGGGCTGAAGTGGTAACAACGCAAAGTTCCTCCAAATCCGTCATGGTACGCAAACGGTCCAAACCATGTGGGTCGAATGCTGGAAAAGACGTAATAGAAGTGACCTGAGACCAAGGCAACGCAACATGCTCCAATGCACGCCAGGGTATGTGTACCACCAAATAGTGAAGAACAGGCGTGCTCGCCGACTTGAATACATCAAAGTTTAGACGCCACTCATCCTCATCATCGTACTGTAGGAAAAGGGCTTGCAGCATTAAGAAATTGTTTCCGGAAAGGCGCTGCAAGGATGCCCGTGGAAGGTTCACTTCCAGATATTGCCAACGAGGTATGCTGGCTTCAAGGACTGGCAGGACCGGATGGTCCTTGAGAGTGTCGTCACTGGCGAGATAAACCGTCATAGGGAGACCTCTCGACCGCTCAGTAAACAAGCCCACTTTGTATGCACACTGATCATCCGAGATGTGCCCTTTCTGTTTGTCGAAATCGAGGAAGAGATGTATCCACAGCTGAGGCACATTGGCCGCAAGATTGCTCCAACGACGACAGACGCGAGTTAGAAGCCAGGGAGCTGCTCGAGGGTCAAGCGAGTCGGGATCTTCATCGGTAGGGGTCTCCGATATACAATAACCGAATATCTCGACAAGAAGTTCGTTGGGGATAGAGCGCATGGGGTGGAGGAGGGATTTGGTGTCATCAGGAAAAGCCCAAAACCCGAATTTAGGCTTATCCAGGCTTATCCCAGGTCATTCGGGATAGCAAGGGAAACGAGCATGAATAACGTAGCATGAATCGAGGGTACACTCAATATGCCGTGCCAATGCTGACAGGCAGGAACAAGGTCACCTAAGTTTCAATTCGCAGATATAAGGTCTGTATAAGGTGGGTTCGTGATTCAGAGCGACTTATTGGAGACAGATTCTCAACTTATATTCACTGAAATGGGACTTGAACTCAACTAAAGGAAACTTGCACCACCTTATTTGCACCTTCAAGGGTAATTCTAGCAGATGAGTGTACCCCCAATTCAGTCTGCCTTATGCATCCTCATTTCCCTTGTTTTCTCAGATATGCCGGGATAACCTCAAATTCGCTTTTTGGGCTTTTCCTGATGCCGTCTTCGAGACGCGACTGTGCTTGTTGGCGTGCTGAGAGGAGTGTCTCTAACAACTCCTGTGTCTGTATAAACGGGTTGGGCCGTTGACAAGCACGGCGAGTCCGGGGCAACCAGACCTTTCAACACTCCAGCCATTTTAATGAGCTGCATCAATAGAAGAAGTACACATGGATACATATTGACTATCATACTTGAAGTGCTAAATAAGTCTAAGTGTAACGTGCCACCATCCTACAGAAAGGGATGAACGCACCCATGTCATCGATAACAAGAACCCCAACTCAGACTTGTAGACCCTCTTAAAAGCAGCTTCGAAGTCCTCGTCCTCTGCAGGAGCTGGTAGAACTGTCAACGCCGTATCAGTGCCCTCAAACCGCATATTCAATATGTGTATCCTGCAGTCCTCGAAGCCCTGCCGTCGCAGCTATGTTCGGACGTCATGCGTCAGCTTGTCCAAGCACGTAAGTAACGTCGGCTTCGTCGACTCGGAGTAGAAAGCGGAGGAGGGCTCTTGTAGCTCTAAGTCATTGATTGATTGACAACATCGCATGTCCTCTTGCCTCTGTCAGAGCGCGAATCGGTCTAGCCATAGTCTCATTTGCAACCTTGATGAATCTGAAGGCCGAGTCAGGAAAACATACAGCTAATAGTTGCCCGTAAACAACTTCATAGAGGCTCAACTCCTTGCTCTCCGACTGTTGCGAGTTGATCTCGGATACCACGATGTCAAACTTATCTTTACTCGCTTGCACATATAAAGGCTCCTTCTCCGACTCGCCGAATATCTTCGGGAAGAGACGACCAAGCAAGAGATTCGCATCGGTAACTGCTAACGGACCTCCTTTCCGATAACATGCCGGTCTTGGTTGAGCACCGGCACTCTCAGGTTCAGCAAGGAAGAGGCCATTCCGGAAAGACAAACAGGATCCACCACCAGCGGCGACAGTATTGATGTGAAGCTGAAGTGATTGTATTGTCACGCCAGCAGCAGTAGTCTCGTATACAACTTCGTAGCATCCGTCGAAACGCGATACATCCGTAGACGTGCCGCCAACGTCCAATCTATGCCCCAATGAGTGACCTGCGGTTAGAGTAAAAGAGATCGTACCCCATGATTGGCCGCTTGGTCTTCTCATCCCAACTGGTGAGGGCGTAGCCAACCACACCACCAGCTGGTCCGCTGAGAATACTCTTCAGCCCAGAGAAATTATCGAGATCCAGCAGACCACCGTCACTTCTCATAAATTCGACTCGAGGACTACGCAATGTGCCATCCTTGAGCTTCGCGTCGAAACCTGAGAAGAAGCCGTCGAGATATTCTCTCAAGATGGGCGTAAGGTATGCATCAGCTGTCGACGAAACGCCTCGAGGTACAATCTTGATTATTGGAAGGAGAGACGCGGATTCCGACACCTGGGTGAAACCGATAGAGCGTGCAAGCTCCCCAATGGTGTTCATGCTCAGGGTATGTGTAAGAATGGACGAAGACAGTTGCGACGGAGGGATATTCTGCATCGTAGAGCTTCTGCAAATCAGCTCTTACTGAGTTTAAATCTACTCATGATGTTAGCGAAACGTTGGGTAGCATGGCTGGTCAACATACCTGGCTTCTTACGGCTTCCCCAGAAAGACCTCTGACGATTTCACCAGGACACTCGGCTTGTCCTTGGCCGTCCCAGCCTTTCCCGGTATATCATCGCGTAACTTTCCCGTATTCGTCAAATTGTATGACATGCTCTTCAGCTTGTGGGTCGGATGTATATCCCACCAGTCCACCTCCATCACGGTGGAGTACAGCGGGGGAAGTCGCCGGATGTTGAGGTCGAATATCTTTGGTCGGGACTGGAAAAGAAGACGCTCGAAAGATTGGAAGAGGATAGCGGACGGTTAATGAATGGTGCATAGGATGACTTGTCCATTCGCGATGAGCTTGCGAAAGAGAGTGCAGATAGACCAGGCGGTTTGACTGTTGAACGCGTTGCGGCGTTGGGCTTGATACAAAAAATACCACTGGTAATAATGCTTACCTGTCGAGACCAGACGTAGGTTCATCCCAGAAGAGAAGAGGCTTTACAGCCAATTCGGCACCAATCGTAAGACGCTTGCGTTGTTCGACGTTAAGGCCTGACGAAAATATATCAGCATTCTGATTCAAGACCATAGTTCAACAAAAGCTCACTTTCGCCGGGGACGCCAATGACCGCATCTGCATACGCCTCCATCTCCAACAGCCAAATAACTTGGTTCACATACTTGACCATCTCCTTGTCTGGAATATCATGCAGCTGACGCAACCTCGCACTAAACTCCAAGGCTTCCCGGACAGTCGACGTCTGCAGATGCAAATGCCTGCTGTTGCACATAGCCGGTCTTGCGCTGGAACGAATCGTCACGCGGATGGCCGTTGACAAGCATGGAGTCAGAGACGACACCCATGGTAACACGAGTGGCGAGTACTACATCGAGGAGGGTGGTCTTTTCAACACCGGAAGCGCCCTGCGAAAGAGATCAGCGTCAACGATGTCGACAGGAAAATATTAGAGAACATACCATAAGTGTCCCAGGCTGGACCCAGCCATTGACATGATCCAGGAGACGACGTGGCTCGCCCTTGATCTTGATATCGTAGCACACGTCCAAGGGCGAGGTGTTGGTGTTCCAGCGCGCGCATGTTCCCAAGACTTCGATCCAGGGCGACGCGCAGGCGGCGTTGGTGGTGGACTCTATGCGAGCAACATCAAACTGCAGAAGCAGACGATTTTCCAACGACATGCCGTCGTACGTCAGCTCAGACGGTGCAAACACCGAACACGCAAACTTCAGCCCGTCGAATTCATTGCCCATAAACGCATAACCAATCGGATTCATATAGTTGATCCACCCAAGGATGCATTCCGTCCACAGGAATGGTGAAGCCTGCATGAATAACTAGGGCGAGGATGATAATTGTGGTAGGCGCCATTGTCCGTGAGATTGTCCGTGAGAGTGCTCCGATGGTGCGGAAGATCATTGATATGGCGAGGGTTGCGAGGAATGAGAAGAGCGAGAATATAAAGAAGTGGTCCACTTCGCTCCGAAGGTTCGCTATGAAGTAGACGACCAGATTAAACCCGATGGCGTTGAGTATTTTGTATGGTAGGTCAATGATCATGGCGCTTGGGCCGCTGCTCGTACAACGAAGGAATCTGAAAGAGGGTTAGATCTTATATCACCTAAACTGTAAAAATTGACCGACCTCGAGGACACTGGCAAAGCCGTTCATAAGGATCGCGAAGAACAAAGGCGCACTACGGCTGTAGAAGCCACGTATCAAACAAAGGCGGATCTGCATAGGCGTCGAGATGATATAGGGAGACTTGGAACGCCTGAACCAGACACATCAGAACCAAGCAAGGAATAAGCAGCGTAAATGACACTTACATGCCCTTCGCCTGATCATCCTTCCTGGATGCCCGGAACTTGGCTAGCTCATCTCCGCCAACAGGGAACTGGCGGTCAAAGTCGTTAATTTGCTGCAAGAGGCGTTTGCGGTCCTCGCTCTCCTTCCAAGCCTTGGCAAATTCATCCCGTGTATGAGGCACTTTCGCTTCGAATCCAGGGCGAATCTGACGCTCGACGGGGCTGGTGAGTGAAGTGAGAAAGTTGGCGGTGGTCTGATGCGGCGGACACTCGAAGCCCACGCAGACAAAGAACGTTTTCGCATCGTTGATCAGTCCAAAATAAATCTGGCGCCCTTCGTACAGCACAACAGCTGTATCAAAAATCTGGAGATATGTGAATTAACACGAATCAGAGACCAAGTGAAAGTGACGCACATCGTAGATGTCCTGGGACACCTGGGACGACAGCAGCGGAGCCCACGATGTTGGTGGACAGACGAAATTGTCTTGACAAACTCAAGAACCTGTCCAGACCACGCACTGAGTTTTCCCAGCACTGAAGGGGGATCCCACTCAGCGCGGCTTCGGCAATACTGACATACTTCCTGTCCCCGCCAGAGACGCCACGCACAAAGTCGTTGCGACCTTGGTGTTGACGGCGTGGCTCAAACCAAAGACGGCCATGACAACATCGCGCATGTGGTCGGCAAATATGTCGCAGGTGACACCAGGGAGATCGTACGGGCGCTGGAACTCGATCTTGAGTGTTGCGCGACACTGAGCAGAACGGTCGTCCGTGGGCTGCATGGAGGTCAGTTGTACAATCTGTGCGCAGTCAGACTGGGTAGATCGTCGCCGACAGGTAGACGCACTATTTTCGCACCATCCAATAATGCTAAGCTCGACGGATATATACCAGCGGGAGCCGCTCGACGCGCTTTAAAGTGGGAGGGGTATCGTGAAGCACACTAACTTGCGATGCAAACGTCGCTATGACCTGATGTGGTAGTCGCCGTCATCGTGGGTGCGGTCTGAATAGATTGACTCTGAGTCCCATGATTCTGAAGGTCGGGTAGAAATCGCCATTGTGCGAGTCATTCTGTCGTTGGCTTGTCGTCATCCTCTGAAGCCCGGAGAGCGCCGGGAATTGGATACAGACGAAGCCGATAGCGCTTCGAATGCACTTGGTGGTGCGCCGATGTCTGGTCGCGGTCGTGATGGTGGTTCGTTGCAAAGGCCCAAAGACGGCGTTTCGGACCGAACGACCGCTGCCATCTCAAAATACGAACTTTATGTGAGCTGAAGAGGCGATTTAAGATCAATAAGAGGAGAACGGATGTTTTATAAGACATTAGATGAAGTTTACGGGGGAGATAAGGTGAACACAGGCAACAAACTCCAAGAAGACAAAAAGTAGTGGATCAACAAGAGCCCACAAGCGTGACAAAAGTAACTCCACGTGTACTAACATACCAAAAAGGCAATAAAAGAGATCAATTTGGATATAAAAGGTATATGGCCGTGCCTGTACGATTTGGACCTCCCTATAGACGTGTAAGCCGGGTCAACAAGTTGCCCCGGAACAATCTTAAAGTCCAGATCTTCGAGAGCAGTGCGCATGTCCTCCGCGACCGCTCGGAAGGCGGAGAGCTCCACGTCAAGAGGGGGATGGTTCTGACGGAGGAGTTCCTCTGCGCGTGCTGTGCGTGGCTCGATGGCGTCTTTAGGCCGAAGCAAAAGAAGGATGCAGTTGGGGCAACGTTCAATAGTTGCTGTATTCGCCATGCCCTATAGGACATTAAGCGTAGTTTTGGAACTGGTCTTGATTGATCCTGAGAGAGAGCTGCTGACCTGGACTGGGTTTCTCACTAACAGACTTGACTGACTATTGGGCAATGCCTGCTAGTATTGTCTGCTAAAAGCTTCAGCTAACGAATTCGAAAGAAAGAGAGCAAATCATACCGTATTCCGCTATAAAGCTAGGCGACTTGAGCCCAGTATGAGCAGCGCGATTTAACGTGATGATCGAGGTCAAAGAACAAAGAGGAACGCCCACGTGCTCTCAAAAAAACTCCCATTCAGCCGGCGCCTCCTAGCAGATATGCCTGTTGACAACTACATTCAAGTTCTGACTGAAACACGACTTTCCCTTTGAATTGGCGACTGTTTGCTGATAGTATATGCGCCACCTTTTCAGGCAGCAATTCGGCTCTGTTCAGATAAACGCTGAGAGCATGACGGACGGGTAAACATTCAAAAGATGAAAGGAGAGACACGAGGCCATGGATCACGGACAACTCTTCATATTCATATTCATACTTCTCGACGTGCTTATAAGTCCTCTGCCTTTTCAAACTATCCCCAAGCCACCACATACCCAAACATTGATTTCGAACCACAACGTCCACAGCTGGGGGATAGCTCTCCCCCCGCATGTCCTACCAGCTGCAGTGTACGCTCCTTGGCTCCCGAGTCCCCAAACATCCTAAGTACTCACTACCCCAAAACAAGCGATTCTCGCTTTTCAAAACCACATCAAACCAGCGAGAGGTTCAATGCCTACCACTAAACAAAACGGTCCAGGAAACCAATCTCGGAAGCGGACGCAAAGCACTTTGACTGTGCGAAAAGACTTCAGATAGCCTTCCCCATATGTTATGTAAGCGACTCGCTCTCCGACGACGAGCAAAAGAAAAACGGGTATTCTACAGAACGACACACGAAAGTCCAAGGTATATACAATTATCCCTGGGAAGATAACAGGCTGACGAGAGCAGCGCGGGAGATCAACTATCTGCAAACAGACCCCGTCTACCTTGCGCTTAATTACAGCAAGCAGATCCACGCCAAAGGTCTAGCAGCCAGGAGAAAGAGTAGTCCTGGAGGTAAATGAGACAGCTCATCGTGACATAGCGATGGTACGCTGATGAGGCTACCAGCAGAAAAGACGTCCGCATTCATCGAACACCATCTAAGCGCCCGCCACATAAGTAACGTCCCCTCGATTCCGACATCCCAGCCTATCAAGCGCCATAGACCAACACGAACGACCGCATATCCCAACCTCGAAATCCAATCAGCGCAATACGCGATGTGGCCAATGAACGGAAATTTGCGCCAGGACGAAAGGCGGTACCCAGCTTACGTACGGGAGACGTCGTACACAGTCCCGCCTACCGAGCGACGACGGGTGACGTTCGCCCTAGAGACGCAGGACATTACACCGACAGAGCCATTATCCCTTGTCGATTTACTTGACGCGCCTCATCAAGTAGGGTTTGTCCCCAGCATGCGGGAAGTTCATGGTGCGTGAATCGGTTTCCTATATATCTGATCAGTGAAGCTCATTCTTTTAATCGTAAAAGCACTTACAGACAATACTCGCTATCCACAACCAGCTGATTACTATTTACCAGGAGAGGCACAAGGCGCGCGGGAGGACTACCTCTACAATCACCGCCGTCTTCAATCGAGTGCTCCGGAATACACTCGTACGTCGTACGGCCAGAACCATGCGCCACATATCACCGTGGGGAACAATCCGTCCTCTCTCAGACCAGCGCAAGGTACATCCCCATATGTCACCGGGCATCCTGAATCTCATGTTGAAAAAAGCTGCCCGCCCATGGATACCAGTCCGCATCGACTTGAGACGGCCTCTGACAGAACCGTCAATAAGCCAAATCATCGCCAACGACAACATTTACGTACAGTTCCCCGATGGTACAAGAGACGTCTTGTGGGACGGAGAGGGTGTGATCACTCTTCAAATGGCCGTGCGCGCGGTGAAGATGTGGTACTCGCGAAACGGAAACGGCGGTCGATTCGGGTGGTTATTGACAGGCTTCTCAGTCGTCGATGGCGTTCTCATCACCAACATCGCCTGACACCGCGAGCTACTAGATGAATGTCAGAACTGCATTTGCAGCTTAAAAACAAAGAAAACGAACTATGTATGTCATTGGCATTTGCTACTGTCCTTGCTATTTCTTGTTACAGTCTCCTACGTGGTTGAACTATCGTATTCGAATCTTTATTTATGTCAACTTCTTCGCCGGGACAGAGCTGTAGAACTCGCACCTTGCTCGAAAGAACGACTATCTCCACTCTAATGGTCGAAGGTTTGCAACACGGAATGATTACAGAAGCTTGCTCCTTGTGTCCCTATTCACTTAGAGCGTTAGGGCCAGATACGAGCAGGAAGACCTGCAGAGAAATAAACCCACCTTACGCCGATTCAGATACTTTCCACGGAAGCACTGCTTGACCACCCATGCCAAGCGCGCTACACAGCCACATCAGTATAGCTGGCGTATTTTCCGAAAACTGTCACGGAAGCCACCATTTAACTACCAGGTATGGTCTCACGAGAGCATGAAGATCACTCGTGCGACAGTGAATTCGAGCTCATTTCTGAGTACTCGGCGTATGACGAAGACGGGGAACAAGTGGGATGTCATGCGTAGGCCTAGCGTGCTGCAGGCGCTCTGGCGGCTGATTTATTCGGCCTCTAACACAACCGTAAACGACCTAGTCAACTGCCGGAAATTTACGTACCACTTCTGGATGTTTTGGGTACGCGGGACCATTGATATGGCCATGCACTCTGTGCGCTTCGACAACTGTGGCTCCCAATACGGCAGTGCTTAGGAGGGTGAATATAGCCAAATTTTAGGTCGTCCAGGGGGAAGACTCCTCGCCGACATTGTGCAAGCCTGCGAGACTGTCGGGACTACATCGCGGCCCACAAACAAAAGACATGATTTGCTGCTGGGAAACAGCCATGCGAGATTGTCTTTCCTGGGAGTACATGATCAACGAATGTTAGAATCGCTGCGAAACGAGGAGGCGTACCGGCTAGACCTGCGAAACCCCCAATCTACGCCACTCTTACGGCTGTCGCGCGATGTGCTAAAGAAGAGGGCCTGCCGCAAATACGACCGTAGAACGAGCTGGGGTAACCAAGAAAGGAGGGTTGAAATGGGTGCAGGCATCATGTAACGGGACCGGCCAAAGGGTGGGGAATTGGGGGTAGGCATATTGTGGTTGGACCGGATGTTGCCGGGGAGGAGTGACGGTCGTGGGTATGTTGCACTGCACTGAAAAGAGCGAAAGGAGGGAAACAGGAGGAAAAGGACCCAGCCGCAGGCTCGTACGCGTGCGAAGCTCGAAGCCGCTGATGGCAGTGATCACTTTTTGGGTAAAGGTTCCGGTGGCAGTGCGAATCAACGGTACCGTTCGGATTTATTCGGTGCCGCAGACACTATGCGACTCTTCTTTCGCACGACGGCTGTCCAATTTTCGATGTTTATACGCACAAGTCCAATCTCACCGCTCAGTGAGATCTTATCAACAGTGACAGCTTCCAGGCTCACAGTTGTGATATTGTTTTGATCACAAACCGCGGACAATGAAGGTCCTTGAAATCTCATTTCACACCCACCGCAAGATTTTGAAGTTACTCTTAGGCTTTACAACACTCCTTGTGATGCTTGAGCTCCGCTCGGCTTTCCATCGACTGGTTACATGTCCGACGTCGCTAGCAGTAACGCGCTCGCCGCCCAAGACAGTGCTAGTACACGCATCGCCCAAATTCGAGGACGCTGTTCAGCCCGGAGGCTGACGGATTAACTTGGCCTATGCTTGGCACACTCGGAGAATTACCCTGTATTTGACACTCGGATCATCTCTCTTATTCTCTTACTTCCTTTCCAGTCCACTTATTGTTCTCCTCGTTGCTTTGACCATCCTCTTATTGTCTACAAGACCATCTTACATACAGTACTTAATACTTATACCCTGTCTGTACACGAGGAATCTTATCTCAGTTCCCCTCCCACTCCTCGTCTGCTTGTACCGTTGAAAGGTGCCAAGTACCTACACTCTTCATCTCATTTTACGATATTGATCAATCCGTAGCCATGCCACATCCTTTCCCGCTCGAACTCGTCGAACTCGTCATCAGTTATTTTCATGGCGAGGAAAACCAACTCCAAACATGTGCTCTGGTCTCTGTAGCGTGGGCGGGAGCTGCCCAGCGCGTCTTATTTCACCACGTCGACCTATATTCATACCCGATGATGACAGGACTCCTTCCTCATCTCATTCATTCTCCCCATCTTGCGAAACTC
>QLPD01000159.1:0-16314 GCA_003314085.1 Hymenopellis raphanipes
ACTCGGCCGGGGTCAATCCCTTCATTTCTTTGCTCAGCCCGACATCGACACCTTGATTAAAAAGATGTGCGCAGTAGACTCCATTACTGTCGCCGAGATCATTCAATGGACGATGCTTGAGACCTGTGCCGACATTGAGCATCATGCTCCTCAATGGGCGCGACAGGGGATCGATTTCAAGCAGAGAAGAGCCTGTTTGGATGCTTTACCGGCCGCACCGGCCCCAGAAGATATCCGGCAACTGCGGGACGTCTGGTTGCAGCCTGAGGCGCATCCGCTGCTAGAGATGTACGGTGATTCCCCATCTGCGTCTCAAGCAGAAAGTACGATTCAGAATGACCCCGAAATCTACTCGCACCTCCAGCGACTTGGGGTTCGTTCGTCTGCACCTCAAAACGTAGATGAAGAACAGGAGAGAGAGGTTGATCACGAGATGGAGGTGGAACGACAGGTCGAGAGACCTCCACCGGTGGCTTCTGCAACGCACCATCTTCACGACGATGTTAAAAAGTTTGTGAGAACAGGTCGTGTTCCCTCCTCGTCATCCGCCTTTTTGTCACCCTGCCGGGTGGTTTCTTCGCTTCCCCACAGCTCCAATCATTCAAACGATTTCTTCAATCCCAACTTTTTGGTCACTCATGACTATGCAGTCACCGTCAAAGGGAAGAATATTTTCGATAAAGGCAGTGTAGAGTTCTTGAAGGACGTTCAATGGATCCTCTGCGCAGAGGGACCTCCTCCCGTCACGGTTGTTATTAGCCAGTTCGAGGCGAATGAGCTAATGCCTGTCCTCCGAGGGGCCACAGTCGTGCGACTCCACATCTACTTGCCCCGCGTGACGCGGAGTATGCAGGTCTTCGACCATCTCACGTTCTATTGCGTCCCGAACCCTTCCCCACTGTCGTTCAAGGCATTCATTCCTCAACTCAACATCTTTGCCGGCCAACTTTATCCAACTTCTTATGCCGACTTCAAAGCAGTCTCGGCTTTCCTTGGTATTGTAAACGCGGAAGACAATCATGTCGCACGTGAGCGAGATGGGTTTGTGAAACCGAAAGATCGCGAGGGGGCTATGAAGATCTGTCCGTTCGAAGTCAGTCCGCTAGCATTGTTGCAGGAGCTTTTGGCGACGCGTCGAAGAGGACAGGGTTATACTTTGACGCCAATGGGCAAGCTAGTCAGAGGTTTGTCGTTGGGCCGGGAGGACATTGAATGTTGATATGGTGAGCACCTACTTCTGTATGTAAGGGCAAGCGTCAACTAACCGGATATCAGATTATTTACTTCGCTGCTTTGACTAGGACGTGTTGGGAGACGAGACCATCAACAATTAGATTGTAGAGACAAGAAATTGAAAGACTGATTAGAGATAGACGACAATGAGAATGATTTCTTGAAGGCTACGTGACCGACACCATAGTCCTCCATAGTCCTTACTTGGAAGCGTACCAAGCATGCGTGAAGCAGCCCACCAATGGTTGATCCTTTGTTGTCGCACTCCGCCGCCGCAGAATATCACGTTCCGCATATACTATTTGGTTATACTTGTTCACGGGGCACGTAGAGGGACAGTCGATATTGATTATCGCGGCTTAAACGCATTCATGGATGACACATTTTTACTTGGCTTGATGCTTGACCTGAGAATATCATTTGAGTTATGTGGCTTGGCGAATCCGAACAGACTACAACATTAACTATGGTAAGGAGCGTAACTACTGTAGCCAATGTAGGTGATGAACAGGAATAGACGATTCTTGCGGTGGACGTGGGAATACAAGCTCGTGCGTGATGCTAGCGCCAAGAGCGTTGAGATATGAGACTCGGACCCGCGTACCTGCTCCAACCGTTGGGAAACGAAGATTCTCCCATCTATCAGTCAAAACCTCCACTTTAACAACAATGCCCTGCTTCGCCCAGTCGAGGATAATGGATTCCCGCCCTTTCCCGGCTAAGCCAATGTAAAAGTTCCAGGTGAAGTATTGGCCCTTCGGGGCCGAAGGCCAAGTCGGGTGATAGAAAACTGTGAACTCTCCAATGTCGACGGAATTGAGACGGGAGTCAGACGGGGGAAGGGGACCCTAAAGTTCTTATTGAATGGCGTTGCAAGAAAAAGGGACAGTATAAACATACAAGCATGACACCCATATTGAAGGCTTTAGACATTTGTTGACAATAAGATTCCGCATCCTTCTGGCCCCATACCGAGGCGACAGCTTCGAAAATCTGCTGGAACTCTTCGCGGCTCGTGCCCGACATCAAAGGAGGGGTGGTAAGAAGTACCTGACCGAAAACTGAGCTGTATGAACCAGTATAGAATAGAAAGACTAACCTTCAGGTCAGCGCACTTTACGGAAGTCGTCGACATGGTGGGAGGTGGATAACACGTTATATTGTTTGTACAAACAATCTTACACAGTACGGCTCAGACAATTTATCGCTCTCATTCCCACTCATCGGGCGCGAGCGTCTTTGTCATACAGAACTTTTGGGAACAGCCAGCCCGTATATCGTCGACGCGGCACTCTACGCAAATGTCACTTACGGGTAGGTGGCATTAAGTCGGGTACGATAATTCTCGAATGGTTAGGATGTCCTCACCATTGCAACGATGAAGTCATTCACCTCGTCGGCAACGAAGGACGCGTGGCATAGCGACCAAGTGGTACGCATTGCTTAACCGAAACAACGAGATTCTGATAAGACGTTGGTACAAAGCTCAGAGCGTCGAGTTGAATAGTAGGACATCGTATGTGCTAAGGCCAATTAGTTAACAACGACGGGAAGATCATGAAATCATAACAACTTACTCAAGCGTCTCCTAATAACCTCTGCAATGCCACTGGTGGATGAGTGAGGACTGATTTTCCGCCAACCATCTCTCGTGCCCAGACATCCCGCACAAACCATGCGACGTGTCCCACAGCGCAACCCATCAGATCCGCCTGGGCCGCTCTCCATTCACCATTAATCAGTACGGTGAACGCTATGAGTGCATAAGGCAAGTAGGGCGCCCCAATAGTCACCAAACCGAACAGCGATATAGGCGTGCTCGGATGTCTTCTCGACCATACATATATGGGCACAAATGCCAACGCGCTCGAGAGAAATGGGGTATTGACCAGCGGGGTCAGTGACATTAAGAGCAGCAGCCCCGCGGATTGGAGTAGCAGCCACAAATAAGCTGCCGGCTGGGCTGGGAACGACGAGTCCTCAAGGATGCGGCTGTAGCGCATGAAAAAGAATAGATGGAACATGAGATCCAAAGAGAGCGTCCCAAAGTAGAGAAACGTGGTTATTGTCCGGGTGGTGAGGAGGGAGGAGAGGGAGAGGGACGCCGGAGAGTACAGTTGAAGCGGCGTGAGGAGATGGGAGTGCACGGCAAGTGAGGTGAGGAGGGACAGGAGAAGCCAGGTGCGCGTAACCGGCGGGATTTGTGCAAGCCATGCAATTGGGCCGGGCATTGTGAGCAGACTTGGCCGTGGACGTGGCTCGGAATGAAGTCGCATCTGTGGCTGTGTACGGTTCGGAGTACGGGACAGTTCCGAATGCGACTCTTCCGACGGCCATGAACCTCAGCTATTCCTCGAAAACGGCTCGCACCACGAGGAAATTCGCAAGCATACAGGGAGAACGCGATCCAAATTGGAAAGACGCCTTACGGACGAATTGTGGTTCTGGTTCTCTAGCTATCTAACGCTGTACTGCGACAATATCATCCCCGCCAAACTTTGAAATGTCTTCTGAGATAGTGCTGCTCGTAGAGACTCAGTCTGGACTAGCTATAACTGTTACGCATTGCCCAAACTCGACAGCGAAACTGGCGAGGCCTTTTGGGCTCAACGCGTATACTGTACAAGACCGTCTCACAAAATTTATGTAGTTTGATTTTGCTATTCTCGTGATATTGTGCTTGCGTCGATACTTTCTCGAAACACGATTTCTGGCGGTCTTTCGCGGCACTGTAAAGGCTGAGAGAAATACTTTCATCTTTCAAGTTCTCTGACTGTTGTTGTTCCCCACCCCAAAAGATCTGACGAAACGCGTGATACGCCCAATCCTTATAGATGTCCTCCAGCTTAGATAATAGACTCAGATGTTTCGCGCTGACACTTTCTCTTTCTACAATGCGATGTAATCCTCATCGATCGAAACCAAGTGACCAAGGAGGTGGCGTCGTCGACTCTTTCCAGCACAAATAGATAGCACCGACGTGTACACTGTGCGCTACTTCCAGTTTGCTGTCATCTGCAAAAGTCTCGACCTTACTACTCGAGATGAGGAAGGGAGGGCGCAACCTGGTATTCCAACAGGCCTCGTTGCCCACGGAGTACAGATTAGGCCTTATACTCGTTACCGGCACCGATCTTGGATCGTGCGACTCTGTTGAGCCCAAGACCTTTCATTCATATTGTGGCGGGATGTGAATCTGTCCTTTCCTTGGATAGCCATTGCTCAAGAGCTGAGGCATGCGTAGATAGTTATTATACGGATGGGAAATGAGGATCTACTATGAACACACCGGCATAGCTTACTGTCTGAATGCTTGGAAGACTTCCGAAAGACGCTTCCTGAGAAAGTTGGATAGCGTGAAACTGCAATCAGTCAAGATCAGGTCAAGATGAAAGTACTGAATTAGGTTGAAGACACGAGTGCATGGCAACTTGGCCGAGTGGTTAAGGCGCTAGAATCAGGCACTACCAGCAGCCTATCTAGTTCGAAAGAGCGTGGGTTCGAGTCTCACAGTTGTCATTTCAAAGTACATCTTCCTTTTACTCCGAAACGATATTATTGTGGCGCATTTTTATTTTCAACACTTTAGGGTGGCGCAGTAAACCTCCCGGGGTGGTTAGTAACAGTATTGATACCCACCCTCCGGCAGGCTATAGTTTCGTAACCGTTAGTAACGGTTTTGATACCGGCACGTGTGCGGGACACGTGATGTGGCGCAGACGGCGCGCCGCCCTGGTCCCGCCTCTGTCCCGCCACTCACTGCTTGTTCTTGGTGCCGGCGCACTGTCACGTGAAAGGTCACGTGCCGGTATTGAAACCAACCTCCCAACCCTAGGAGGTTTCAATACCGTATTGATACCGTTAAAAACCGCAGTAAACCTGAGGTGTATCGAAACCTCAGGTTTACTTCACCACCCTACAACACTTGTCACTGGTAGGGTGGTGGCATGATGCAGAACCTCTGGGTAATGGTATCGATACCGACCCGGGAGGCCTTAGTTTTTGAAACCGTTACTAACGATTTCGATAATGGCACGTGCCCTTGACCACGTGATGTGGCGCAATTGCGCGTCTCACTTTTAATTTAAAGCCCCGCCACTCTTGCCTTGTCTGAGCGGCGAGCAACGTCTGAGGCGCTGTCCCGGCTGTTCGCTGAGCCTTGTCTATTTTGTCAAATACCCAATGTGGCTGTGCTGACAAGTTTGGCAGTGCATGTCAGCCCGTTTGAGGCCGTGAGTTCAAGTTAACTCCAATCCACTCAACGCACCAGGACAGCTCTGCGTCTGTGCATCTCCCACTGCCTCCTGACCATAACTTCTGGGCTTAGCCTTTCGCGAAGGCTATGCCGCTGTCACTTGCCACTTACTCTGAGTAACCTGCATATAGCAATGGCATTGTCTAGCTCTTGCTTTGTTGACGCCTTCCTTATTGCGCTAGTTCCAATAGTACATTCCTGGGTTAATATCACAATGCAAGGCGTGTGTCCTCTCGAGACCGGATCTTTCCTCTTCCTTTTGTCTGCGAGGTACGAGCGCTTCCTAGACGTCACCAAACGTTTTCTTTGTCTCACTAGCGGGGGACCCTTATTATGTGCCCATTGCGTATCGTGCGGTGTGCACTGCCTATATCTTTCGCCCATAACCCTTGAATACGCACTATAGTAATAGTATGGGTTTGCAGACGCGATCGCATGAGAAAAGGGCGCCTTGTGGGTTCTTCAGCACGGTTCGATCCATGTTGATGCCGAGACCGTACGTTTGCTATCTATCTCATCGATCGCGTTGCATGATCTAAAGATATATGGTTTGCTAGTGATCTCACCGCGTATCCTGGCTACCAGAGGCCGTACCCTCGCCATGCTCGGAGAGTGCATCCCATTCATCGCCTCCCGTACGAGCTCCTCGCACTGGTATTTGTCTTGGCGTCGGAGGACGATGCTATGGTGTCCGTGGCCGTGTCGCATAGCTGTCGGGCGTGGAGGGCTGTAGCGCTGCAGACCCCGCGTTTGTGGACCATCATCCGGATTGATCATCGAGAGCGGATGTGGGCAGAGAGAATTCGCCGAGCCAGGTCTTGCTCTCTGCGTATTCGAATACGTCTCCCTGCTTCTGCGTCGTATTATTATTCGGACGCGGAGGTGGTGCAGCGGAGAATGGCCTTTGTCCTTCCCTTCATGGCTAGATGGAGATCGTTGGATATCACGTTGTCGAGATATGCGCCGTTTTTGTGGAATGCAGCGCTTTCCGAGTGTTGCTCGACGCGGTTGAAGGCGCATGTAGAGGTTTTGGAGACGCTTCGTTTGGTGTATCCACACAACAACGACGATTCCAAGGAGTTCTTTCTCTTTGGCGGATACGCTCCACGTCTGCGAAGCCTGACTCTGGACGGTGTTCGCTTATTATGGATGCCGGCTCTATTCCACAATCTCACACACCTTGACTATACCCACCACGGATTCACGTCTGGGACGAAAGCTATAGAAGACGTACTCTATATGCTTCTTATTTCCTGCCATCTACAAGAGCTCAGTCTGATGTTCAGACGCAAGAGGGTATTATCTGCGAGTTCTTCTCACCCTTCAGTGCCGGTCCGAACGCGAATCCACCTGCCACTGCTGACCACACTGCGGTTCAAAGTGTGCACGTCGGATATCCCGTCAGAACTTCGGCATATTGCCTCGAATCTCCGGACGCCTGCGCTGCAGTCTCTCAGCTTCATCGACGTGTACCCCCGGCGAACCTCGTACCCAAGCAGGCGGATATTCTTTAAGCATTATTCATTTCCGAGTACGCTGGAGAGTCTTCGGCGCGATAGGGGCTGGTGCGAGCCGCCGAGTCCTGGCTCGTGCCCATGTATCGAGCCACATGTTCGTGCAGCTTGCCCGCCACATGACCAGCATTTGTAGGGTATCTGACAGATCCAGAACGAGTTGTGTATGACTATGTAGCATTTATGAGAAGTACTTTATGAGAATAACGACATGTATCATTTGAACCATACCTTGATGCCCATTTTTGAGGATGCTGGGACTGTCCCGCTCTTTTCAGCGCGCCTCGCACATCGCGCCGCGTGACCGGGCCGAATTGATCGGCCCGATGTGTCTATCGTTAAATAGCGTTAAATCCAGGAGCAACATTATCGTCGACCAATTCCCGTCTTTGAGCTTATTCCACCATGGCGAACGGAGACTATCAAGCGCAGAAGCTATTCAACCTGGATGGGCTTGTGGCCATTGTTACTGGAGGCGGAACTGGTATCGGGTACATGATCGCAAAGGGTTTGGCGGAGAACGGGGCAAAGGTGTACATCACTGGAAGACGGAAGGAGGTGCTGGAGAAGGTTGTGAGCAGTGGTGCTATTAAAGGGACTGTGATTCCGTACGCGTTTGGGTTGCGTTTAGGCTTATCGCGTGCTCATCGTCGATTTAGGTTGCAGATGGACGTGACGTCCAAGGAAAGCATTCTGGAAGTGAAGAAGGTTCTGCAAGAGAAGGAGGGTAAGCTGCATATTTTGGTGAACAAGTAGGTGTTTCTCCTGTGGTGATGGGCGTGTATGTTGATGATTGAAATGATAGTGCAGGCCAAGTTGGCCCGTGCTCGTTTTGGTTTAACGACCTGTCCAGTCCGCAACATAAAGACGCGGAAACGGTAGGACAGGCGTTGTTTGAGGAATCTGCGCAGGGATGGGCGGATCTCTACGCGATCAACGTGCATTCCATCTACTTTGTGACAACAGCCTTCCTCGGATTGCTGGAAGCTGGAACCAAGTCTCGACCTGGATACTTGTCGACAGTAATCAACATCACCAGTATAAGCGGACTGATGAAATTAGCCCAGGAACACGTTAGTAACTACTATGTGTTCCGCGTCTATCATTCTATTGACATGTTCTTTAATATAGTTTGCGTACAACAGTGCGAAAGCGGCTGCTTCCGCGCTGACGAAGATGCTGTCGACGGAGCTAGCGCTGAAGAAGATTCCTGTTCGAGTCAACGCGGTTGCGCCTGGAGTTTACGAGTCGGAAATGTCCCATGTTGTTATAAAGCCAGAGGATGTGGATAAGACGGGGAAAGGTGTTATTCCCGTACCGGCAAGAAGACCAGGAACGTAAGTGATTCAGTAAAAGACTAAAGGAAGGCTGTTACTGATTTGCGCGTCGGGATAGTGGAGAAGAGATGGCGGCGACAGTGGTGTACCTCGCATCGCAGTCTGGATGCTATGTGAATGGGCAGGAGCTTGTGATTGACGGAGGATATTTGGCAGTGAATCCGTCTGTGGTATAATACAGATAGGTCTCAGTGTAGTAGACGGCAAGTGCAAGGCAATGTATGTTTAAATTTAAAAAGCTATGTCCCTGAGAATGTGTCATGAGAAGCGTGGGAACTTAAAGGATAAACAAGTTGTGTTTCGGAGAACTTGAACCGTACCCATCAACAACATGGCCGCCAACTCGTCGCGGAGACCGATGCCACCCTCCTCCGACTATACGGCCGTCTCCCAACAGAGTCCGAGGATGGGCGCCTCCCAGTATAATCCTGCTCGTCCTCCACAGCGCTCAGCATCCGGTGCAAGTGTCCACGTCCAACAGGGGCGCAGCAGTGTCGCCCAAGGTGTTGCTAGTGGGGCTATCGGTGGTGCATATGGCCCATATTCTGTGCGTGTCCTGTTGGTTGTCGTGTAAAAGTAACCCTCATAATTAGCGCAGTACAACCCACAGCAAAGCAAGGATATGTATAATGCCTCCCGGTTTAGTGCCGCGCCCTCAGAGCTGTCGTCGATAAGCAACGCAGACAAGACAGCCTTTGCAAACTCGTCCACAGTACCTCAGTACCTATGGGACAAGGATCCTGACCTGGACGACGCCCTCCATAATCCTGATCCTGTGCGAGACGCCAAACTCGATCGCTCATTTACTCTTTTCTCTGGCCGTGGCTGGGCAAATGCCAGTGCACTCGTAATTCTCGTCACGGGGCTCATCACTCTCTTTGCCGGGTATCCCATCATCGACTACTATGCTCGTCAGCGTCCACAGACTTCCGGCTTCAACCTCGGTGGAATCAACGGCTCAGGCCAGGTGCCAGATTTACCCGGCCTGCCCTCACTTATCGACACCGACACACCGTCGTCTGCGTACTCAAGAACGGGCCTTGACGGCAAAAAGTACAACCTTGTTTTTAGTGATGAGTTCGAATTAGATGGGCGGACATTTTACCCCGGCGAAGACCCGTACTGGGAGGCGGCTGATATCCACTACTGGCCGACGGGAGATCTTGAGTGGTATGATCCCAGTGTACGTGCCAACCTACAGCGGTGTATCCTGGTGATGCTGATCTATCTTTACCAGGCCATAACGACAAAGGATGGCAAACTTGTTATCACTCTCTCAATGGAGAACATACATGATCTCAACTGGAAAAGTGGTGTGTATCTTTGATCATCCAGCCTTACGACCGCTCTGACGTGACGCCAGGAATGTTGACGTCTTGGAACAAGCTCTGTTTCACCACCGGGTATATCGAAGTTTCCGTTAGTATGCCCGGCAGACCCGAAGCACCAGGCTTGTGGCCAGGTGAATATCTTCTCTGTATTCTTTTCGTCTAGTTTATTAATGGATTCGCTTAAAGGCGCTTGGACTATGGGTAACCTTGTGCGTATTTTTTTCCATGTTCTAGACGTGCTAAATTGATCACCTTCCCATACAGGGCCGGGCAGGCTATGGTGCTACCACGGAAGGGATGTGGCCGTACAGCTATGACTCGTGTGACCTTGGGACATTCCCAAATCAGACGACTGCTCAGGGAGAGCCAGCGGCGGCACTTACCGGATCCGACGGTGGGGGCGTAATCAGCTTTCTGCCAGGTCAGCGACTGTCAGCATGCACTTGCTCTGGAGGTGACCATCCTGGCCCCTCCACCAGCACTGGACGTGGTGTTCCCGAAATCGATATTCTCGAGCACCAAATTGATGTCTCACGCTGGCAGGGCGAGGTGTCCCAAAGTTACCAGATCGCTCCCTTCAACTACAAGTACCAGTTTGACAACACATCGTCGACGATCTACGACGACACAATAACGCAATACAACTCGTACAAGGGTGGTACATATCAACAGGCTGTCTCCGCCGTGACTCTCATTCCCAAGGATTTGTACAACGATCAGGGATATGGTGCGTATGGGTTTGAGTGGTTTTCGAACCCGGACAATCGAGACGAGGGGTTCATTGAATGGGTCAGCGATGGGATAGCGTCATGGAAGATTACCTCTTCCACCATTGGCTCGGATTCTACAGTTGAGATCGGCCCTCGTCTTATATCTGAAGAGCCGATGGTGAGTCTTTACCACAATGGGGATATAACCTCTGACCAAAGCGCTTCTAGTACATAATTCTCAACTTGGGAATTTCGCCCTCCTTCCAGCAACAGGACTACCAGCATCTGGAGTTCCCATCTAAAATGTATATCGACTACGTTCGCGTCTACCAGCGCGCGGGTACCAAGAACGGTTTGACGTGCAATCCACCGAATCGGCCCACGTCGACTTACATTAATGAGTTGGTCATTTTATTTTCGGTTTTGTCCACGTTCTCACAATCACTCGCAGTCACATAAATGCTTACTCAAATGCGAACTTCACAGTATGGGACGCTGCAGGTTACACATTCCCTAGGAATTCACTGTACGATGGCTGCTAGAGCGCCGCCTAACCCATGGCGGTTATTTATCACCATCATCCCCGACTACGTTACATTTACCAGCCCGTTCGCTAATGTGGGCTGTGCATTGACGGACTAATGACACGCGATATCCAGGGACTTGACGGTCATGCTGGGTTTGTACTTACACGCCTATCTCATCTAAACATTTGCATTTATGCTCGACGCCACCTTGCATTCATTTGGCCCACGGACAATTATTTATTTCGTGTTTTATATTAGTACTACCGCCATACCCTGGACTAAAATAACTTCGGTGTAGTGTGATAAGATACTGTAAAAACATTCTAGATTTCATGTCGGTGTGATGTGGGGTAGAGCCACTTGCAGGTTTGATGAAACATGAGGTGACGCTGCGGTGCGACGCTAATTTAGCTCTAAGGGTATGTGGGATTACAGGACTCTCAGAGGTACATAGACAAAGGGAGCATCTAGTATTGCGGCGCAGTCGAGAAAATCATTCACCGAAAATCCTTCTCCAGATCGCGAGCACCGATCCGAGTGCGAAAAAATCACTTCTAGAACGCGTACGCGTACGCGCATCAGGGCTACTTTTAGAACTGCTACTACTAGCGTGTGGTCCGCCCTTCAAGATCATAAATGTTGCATGCCATTCTCCAGCTTCCAGCGCTCGTACTTGGCCAGAACTGCAGGCGTTATCTGGCGTTTGGTCGCCTTTGCCGCCGTGATAAACGCCTCAGTCGGAATCTGCCGAAAGCCTTGGTTAGCCACGAGCGTGAAGGATGGATGGACACTTGCATATGGCACATTGATGTCGCGCTGCATGGCGAGGAGGGCAGCCTCTTGACAGAGCGCGGTTATTTCTGCACCGGAGCATCCCGCAGTCTGCCAATGTGAAAAGGGACAAGTCAAGATTTTTCTGATAATCATGCAAAGAGGTTGGGAAAGTGACAGCGTACCATCTGGGCGATTTGATCGACGTCGACAGTGTCCTCGACTTTCATCGCAGACATGCGAATGTGGAGGATCTCTTTACGGCCGTCGTGGTCAGGAGGCCCAACGTAAAGAATGCGGTCCAAGCGTCCTGGTCGCATGAGCGCGGAGTCCTGGGTGGGGGTTCCATGAGTACTTCACGCGGTTTGGGAAAACGGTAGCTTACAATAGCTTCAGGTCTGTTCGTCGCTGCGACGATTGTGACGCCCAGGAGCTCTTGGACGCCGTCCATCTCATTGAGGAGACTAGTGAGGACGCCCTCATGAGAGGACCCCGTATTTGACTCGGACGAGGTGCGCGATGTGGCGAGGGCGTCTATCTCGTCCTGCATGCACGTTCGTCAAGGTAAAAACCAGTCACACCAAAGGCAGGCACTCACGAAGAACACGATAGACGGCGAAACAGCCCGCGCTTTCCGAAAGATTTCACGGACAGCCCTTTCTGATTCCCCAACGAATTTACTAAGGAGCTACGGATCATGTTGTTCTTTAATTGAGGTGGCACACAGAAGGGAAGGACTAAACCGCGCCGCACCTCCGGGCCCTTGACGGCAACAAAGTTGACGCCACTCTCACAAGCGCATGCGCGTGCGAGGACAGTCTTGCTGCACCCAGGGGGGCCATACAGCAGCACGCCCTTCGGGGGCTTTACCCCAAGCCGCTGGAACGCTTCTGGGTGGCGCAGAGGCCATTCCACGGACTCTCGTAATTTTCGAATGACCTCCGCCTGACCACCGATATCGCTGTACCGCACCGGTGGCGCCTCGATGAAGAGGGAGCGCATCGCCGAGGGGCGGATCGTCGGCAGCGAGGCGAGGAGATCCGGCAGGGTGATCTCCAACGGAGCAGAGGAGGGGCTGAGTAGGTGGCGCTTGATAGCCAGCGTACCGGCCTCGCGGACGACCGCGCTGAGGTCCGCGCCTACGTATCCGTGCGCACGTGATGCTAGGGCCAGCAGATCCTCAGTGGGTATAGAGTGTGGCGACTTGGTCAAGAGGACTTGAAGGATAGACAGCCGGCCTTGGATGTCAGGCACGCCAACTTCAATCTCTCTGTCGAACCGGCCAGGACGGCGGAGGGCTGGGTCGATGGCGTTGGGGCGATTTGTGGTGCCTATCACCACGACGCGCCCCGAGTCAGGACCGTCATTCTCGATGCCGTCCAGTATCGTGAGGAGAGTCGCCACCACGCGTTTTTCTACTTCTCCGCCTGCGGAATCTTCTCTTCTAGGAACCAAAGCGTCGACTTCATCTAGAATAACGATACAGGGACTCCTCGCCTTCGCCTCGTTGAAGACGTCTCTTAGTTTTGATTCTGTCTCACCATGATAAGCTGAAGATAACTCTGGGCCGTTTATGACAAGGACAGAAGCCTTGGTTGAAGCAGCTATGGCACGTGCCAAGTGCGTTTTACCCGTCCCGGGAGGACCGTGAAGCAATATGCCTCGAGGGGGTTTGAGATCTATTCAGTGTATTAATGGTAAGAGGAAAAAGCCGACAAGTGAATGGTAGGGCATACTGAAATGGCGGAAAAGTTCCGGCCTGGTCAAGGGAAGCTCCAGTAAATCGCGAATTTGCTCTATTTGCTTGTTGAGACCCCCCACGGAATCGTATGATTCAGGATGTTGTGATGTCGAGGTCTGACGTGTTTCATCAGAGGATTGAAGAAAACTAGCATATGGTACCCACCTCAGGCGCTTGTGGTGTTAAATCTTTGTTCTCAAGGATGACAACGGTTGTATCCCAGTTGGCTATCCATACTTTTGGCGGTGCGTCGGCAAGTTGCAAATCTCCGAGCCGGTTTTCCAAGTCGTCGTCTGAAGATGAAGAAATGCTGGCGACTGCAAACCTGCGTCTTCGGGCTTCGTAAAGGACTTCGATAACTTGTCGGGTCGTAATGAATTTAAGGTCAGCTGCTCGAACAGGTCAAAAAATAGCGTGAGGAATAGCGACGAGATATTTACTGATTAGTTCTCGCACAAGGAGCGCGAGCCAATCCTTGGTATTCTTCGTGTGCTTGACATCCCCATATTGCGGACCTATTTCCTGTAACTTGATGGAGACAGCTTCCTGCGCTTGCCGGAGAGACGGAACGCCGAGTGAGGTTTTAGACCCAGTTAATGGAATGAGACGAGCGCGGCTCCCAGCCTCAAGGCGAGCCGTTAATGCCAAGCTAGAAGACACGAGTATTGCTGGGGGGATAATAACGCTCAACATACAGGTCTACTAGCTGACCACAGGCCGTACTTACAGTCCTGTGAGACGTCTGCACACGGCCATACAACTCCAATAGCGAAATCCTGTCCGATAGGTATCAAGTGACGACCAGGCTCAGTCCAAGAAGCTAACCAACCTTGACTATGTCCATATTATCCCCGTTTGACAAAGCCACGACATCACCGGTGCATAGTTTGACAGCCTTAAGGACTTCAGGATGCAAGATAAGGCGCCGTGCGGCACGATAGACGGTCTCCTTGATATCAGAGAGTTCTAGCTGAAAAGATCTAGACGAGATAGCCGCCATCGAGCCACAAGAATGCAGAATAAACCTGGGTTTATATGACTCTTGTCCAAGCTCTTTTCCTCAGGATTCCGGAAGAGGTGATTCGAAAGCGTCAGGTCTGAGCGTGGGACGCGACGCGTTGTTTACAGGTTCGGATAAATGGGTGCGGACGCTCCCAGGAGATCCGAGGGGTAACTATATCCTGAAATGCTGAGTTGTAAGGCGATTTTGCGATAATACTGCCTCTGAGAAGGGCTACTTGGATCCTGAACAGAAAGAGAAAAAGGAAGTTGGAAGGAAGTTCGAGATGCCGGCGGCTTCAAGTTTCGATTCGAACTCCGCTCGCCAGCCTCTACTAGTACTCGTTGACATTCATTAATGTCTACAGCGCTTCCTGGTACTATGCCGCAACACTTCGATGAAGCTCTCATTATCTTTGCACCCTAGGTCAAGGGCAGAGACCTTTTTTTGACTTCGATTTCCGTCAAGGACGCAGAATACTGTGAGTATTTCGCGGAATGTGTAGGCGTTGCTTATCTTGACGTACTGAAAGCTGCAATTTACCCAGTTCCATTTTCCATTTCATGGGTATAGTGCGCGCACCCTCAGCATTCAGATACATTCCATCCCCAGAGGCGTGTAAAGTGGCGTCAGCAGCGACGAATGAACACGAACAAGTGTGCGGACGTATCCGGGTCTCCCAGGAGGATATTTTGCCGTTCTTCTAGACTCCCCAACAGAACGACCTGGTTCGCTTTCTTTGAACCCGGGCAGCGCTTGAGTTCCTGTCGGTCTCCGTTCTTTCTGTACAGGCAGGGCGCTACGCCCGAGCAAACTCGCTGACCGTTAAAACATGCCCAGGCGTAGTCTCAGGGGTGGACGAGCCTTCGCATGCATGTCTCGATTGCCCCGCGGCTTGGGCGCTGACTATAGGTTGAGAATGCTAGATTGGAACAACGAGGTCTGATAACAGGCGTTCAAGCTTCTCACGATTTACTAGTATCGTATTCATCTAGGTTTTATCAACAAAGTGACGACACTGTTGCCGATATCGCTCGATGGGCTGCTCAAAGGTCTCTTCAACTGGCCGCATGACATTGCCGGGTCTAGTCGATTACTGTTGCTTTCGCTTCCTTGTCGTTCATCGTGTCCTTCAGAATTTCGTCTTTCTTCCCTCAGTACTAATAAGACTTTCAACTTCTAGTTCCCCGGACCAGAATTTTTGGGCGCCACAATAGTCCTTGACCCAAGCCCGTTCCATACTCTCAAATTGCGTTTACTTTGAGGATTCAAGCGAGATGGGTGGCAACTACCCTCACCGTTACTCCAGCTGTCCGTGAACAGTGAGTCCCCTATTACTCCCGAAGGGACTAGATCGTTCCTACTTCTACGGTAAATGTATACCACAGACTTGTCTGCTGAGACTTTTCCAAATGCGTCTGATGATTTCATATCTCAACTACTTCTCGAGATTCTTCATGTCCGTACCCGTCGTAACCCTCTACTAGGATCTGATAAACAAGTTTCTATAGAGCGATCTCAAGAATCATATGGGGCGCGCCACATGTGCGTTTGGAAAACAGCTTGTCTTCCGGATTTCGTTTTCTACTTCAGCATTAAAGCGATCACTGAAAAATACCTTCTCCAACGCACATTACGCAATGATATTGCGTTACTGAATCCGACAGTGCACCCTTTATCATTGAAAAGCAGGGTGATCTTATAGGTCCATGTGTTATCTAAACTTTCCATTCGCAGATGAAAGCTAAAACGACATCGGATCTCAACCGGTTGTGTTAAGACCGTAATCTACTTCAGAACCGATGCGTGACAATTCGTGGCGGCCAACAAACTGACGCTTTTTTTCAGCAACCAAGCTCCGAAGCGGCGTGCGTCATACTGCATAAGCCTGCACA